>CM035097.1:7767958-8063379 GCA_020205505.1 Panax japonicus
GATAAACACAGTCACAGAAATGACCCATTAAAACAAAATCCACCACCTTTGATCAAACAGTGGGCATGCATGCATATACTACCAGTATTTCTATTATTATTATTTTCCTGCAGAAACATAACCATTTCCTAATTAAACTTAGAGACCAACAAAACATTTTAGTCATTCATCAGTAAGAATTCATAACTGGGTCTTTGCTGATAACATCCTCCAAAGCCGCAAGATACTTAAGTTTATCAGCTTCAAAAACATCTGTTTCCTCACTATCTGCACGAGTTATAAATGATGCAATTTTGACCTCCTTGAACTCAGCCCCAGCAGCTGGGAGTGCATGGGTCGAGTGGCGAATTCCAAGCTGCTGCTCTTCTTGGGCAGGGCAGTCTAGGAAGCCTTACCAGCTCCGGATCGGTATTCTTCATCTCAACAATCTGGGTCTGGTCCAATATATATGTTTGATCAGCCACCATGTCAAATTCGAATTTGAACAACCCCACATGTGTTTGATGTTTGACTGATGAAGTAACTGCCCATAACTGTTTGCAACTGTTGTCAGTGTTGTTGTCAACCCATCTAGCCCAACATCCAAACTAACCCATGTAGTCAGCCCGCATCTTTGTTTTATTAGCCCACGAATCTGTCCAAGATATGCCCCAAAGTTATGCCAAACTAACCCACACAAAATTCCAACCAAGCCAAACACTTGCCCAAGGTGCTGCCCACGAAGAACATGCCCATCATGCCATGTTCATGCCCAGCTCATGATGAGTCTTTTGATTCAATCCAAGCCACCAATACGTATGCTAGCATTGTTATTAGGGGAGCACAATAATGTCCCAACGATCCGCACGCATAGGCCATGACAGCCTTCCCATGGTCTGGGTGAACTTCCCGGACCACCCCTCCCTTATAGTAGGCATTAATAAAATTTTCAAATTGTATCAAATATGCTTGAGGAATCATAATGTATATCGCCTAGATATACTAGTTTAGCCAGTGCCTAGCCTTTCCCCACAAGTTGGGTGTCAAAGCTGCCTTGTCTTCCCACACAAGTTTTGTGACGCCCCCAAAATAGGTATACATCACCTATTCTGAGTCGCCAAATACATGGTATAGAATACAAATACAATCTTTAATATACAACAAGAGAGCTGTGAGTTTTAATACAAATACTGTCTTCTAGACAATATCCACTCTCAGAAAAAGTCTTCATTACATTTATTGTCACACTATTTAACAGAATAGTGATGACTACTAATACTATCATCTAGACTGTCACTCCGTTCCTCGACTAGTCTCGGCTACGTTCTCATTTCCTGAAGAGAACAGTGAAAGGAAGGGTGAGCTTAACTAGCCCAGTAAGAAATATTATGACTAAGATAATGCAGAATAATTTATCTTTAGCCTTCAACAGTGTTAAACTGATAAAATGTAATAAATATCTAGTTTAACTGCAGCGGAATAAGCAATTCATTAGAAGAGTCAAGTAGAGAATAAAATCTACTATCTTTTATGATTTAAAAGGTTTTTTTATCACTTTTATCGCTGAGACTCAGCTTAATAAATAATTCACATCATCCCTGCATTACGGCCAAGGATATTCATCAGTATCACGACCACAAATTATTCATGCACTACAGCCAAGGATATTCGTGTATTCATTAATGGTCATGATCATGCCAACAACTGTCCATTAATGCACTACGGGCCAATGATAAATTTTATCACATCATTTGTAACATTACGGTCTTGATTACACCGAATAAACCCTGGTCATAATCATACCAAGTCCATCTATGCACTACAGGCCACAGATGACTTTCAACATAATATAGACATGAGGATGATGACAATGATATAAGAATTCAATAAAAAAAGTTCAAGAATTAATTTATCCAGGAACTAATAACGTCCAAATTGTCAACATTATACTTTTTTGTAGAGTAAAATTCAAGAATGCTCAGAAGAATATTTTCATGAAAAGATACTGGATGAAGCGCAAATATCAAGGATATTCCACTAATTTCATAGAGTATAGAAGTCAAAATTTTAACCAACTGAGTATAATAAAGAATGGAATAACAAAAGAAATCACCAGGCATGCGATAGACAGCACAGGCAGGTTATTCCAACAGAATAATAAACAACGGAACCAGGTCCGGCGTAAAACGAATAGACAGGATATTCGAACAAAATAATAAAGAATGAAACCAAGTCCGGCATAAAACGCACATACAGGATATTCCAACAGAATAATAAAGAATGGAATAACAGAAGAATTTCACCAAGTATAGGGTAGCCCGCGTATACAGGTTATTCCAATAGAATAATAAATAATGGAATAACAGAAGTTCTCTTCATGAATACAAAAGAAATAATACCCCTTACGAGTACAACAAATAATATCCCTTACCGTAAAAGAAGAGTATTTAAACTGGTAAGGCGAGGATATTCTTGAAGAAAACTTATAATATTGTTTTTCTACGCTCAAAGCTTCTGAAAACTCTAAAGAAATACGCTCAAGATTATAGAAGAGAATTCTCTGAATTTCTGGTGTGATTTCAATTCTAACTAAGCATCCTATTTATAGGAGAATGGAAGGGATATTGTTAAGAAATGGACACAAAAAAAATTATCACGGACTTAACATCACAGTTTCACGGTTCAACATATCAGTATTCTTTTTCAAAGTGTTGGCCAATTAGAAAAAAAAACTACACATGCCACTATGGAAGCCTTAACCAATTAAAAAGCACCCCACATCTCAAGTTGTCAACAATGCTGCATGATTGAAACAAATTGGCCAATAATGATCAAGCTTGAAAAATCACTTCATATCCTGCCAAATTTATCTACTAGACTACCACCACTCACCCACATGCTATACAATTATATATATATATATATATATATATATATAATACGTATATACATATATATATACATATACTTTATAACTTCCTTTCGATTATTTTGAAAAATGGGCAAATGAAAATTCAAATAATAAACAAAATTTATATCAAAGACTTCATAAAAATCCTTTCAATATTTTAACAACATTTATCATCATTATTAAAATTCACAATATTAATCGACCAGATCGTTCCCAGGAAAGAGGGGGATTTCCAATAAGGATTTCTCCCCATTGGCGCGCAATTAGGTGACCAAACCTCTCCTTGACAGAACTTTTAGACATCGTTAATATTGCAAATAATAATATTAATAACTTTGCCATCTCAATTATTGATTTAATAATATATAAAATATTGACAATAATTGAATCAAATAACGTGAGATACTATGCAACAATTACTGTAGCAATAATTGAACAAAACTGAGTGATTTCTCACGTAAGCATCAAAAATCAATACCATGTGCTACTATGCAACCACGCGTATTACTGTACTTTTAACACCGGGTGTTTCAACAGTTAACGGTAAAACATCCGTCGTTATTTTCATAAAGTATTTTTGTCATTTTCTCAATCCGACAATAATTTCGTTGTGGGGTCCACCAATGATTGTGTCGTAGTACAAATATTTCCTGCTAAAACGAATATTCCCCGACCAATCGAATATTATATAACAACTTGCTTACTTTGTAAAATTTATAAATATTATCCACAACTATAATATTATATCAAATTCATTCCATAATATTTAAAAATGATATTTATAGAAAAAATCATCTTTATTAAAAAGTTGGGGTCTTACAACCTCCCCTTCTTATGAAATTTCGCCCTCAAAATTAGGGTACGTACTTGGTATGTCGAAGAGGTAAGGATACCTTGATTTCATTTCAGATTCTAACTCCCAGGTCATTTCCTCAACATCGTGATTTCTCCACAAAACTTTGACTTGAGGTATAACTTTAGAGCATAGAATATGTTCCTTCTTATCCAAGATTTGAACAGGAACCTCTTCATACGTCAAATCTTCCGCTATTTCGTCCGGTTCTAACTCAATATTATGGTTCGGGTCTTCCACATATTTTCGTAACATGGATATGTGAAAAACGTTATGAACACGAGACATACTTGGCGGTAAAGCGAGTCTATAGGCCACAGTTCCTACTCGATCGAGGATTAAAAATGGGCCGATGAATCTAGGATTGAGCTTTCCTCTCTTTCCAAATCTTGTAACTCCTTTTCAGGGAGCAACACGTAACAACACATGATCTCTTATATCGAATTCCAAGTCCTTTCGATGAAGATCAACATAACTCTTTTGTCGATCTTGTGAGATTTTTATACGTTGTCGGATCGTTTGAATCTTTTCCGTAGTCATACGTACCAACTCCAGTTCCAACAATGTTGCTTCACCCACCTCATCCCAGCATACTGGAGAACGACACTTTCTTCCATACAACGCCTCAAATGGAGCCATGCCAATACTTGCTTGATAATTGTTGTTGTAGGAAAACTCTACCAATGGTAAGAACTTGTCCCAACTTCCCTTGAAGTCACGGACACAGAGTCTTAATAGATTTTCAAGAGTTTGAATAGTCCTCTTCGACTGCCCGTCCTGTTAGATCCCAGAGGGCACAATAGATCTAGAAGGGGGGGTTGAATAGATTCTTTTCTTTTAAAATACTTTTCTGGTTTATGAAGTATTGTTCATATTAGATTATATGACAAACATAGAATCTTTTCAAGCACAGCGGAATAAGTAAAAGATTCCCCTCCTTCATTGATATATTCATAATCATACAAACATTGTTCGTTGGGTTAGTTTAGTTGTAAGCAGTTAAAACATACATAGCAGTTATAGCAGTTATAGACATAATGTAAATGACATAATATAAAAGACACAAGGGGTTTTAAGTGGTTCAGAGACTCAAGCTCCTAATCCACTCTTCTGCTTTCAACTAGCAGGATTTCCACTAAGGAAGGGCAGCACCCTGAATCTCTACGATTCCTTCAAGGCCAGCAGCCTTGGGACTTCAGTTCACTAAGAACTCTTCAAGGCCAGCAGCCTTGGGACTCCTCTAGTTCCCTAGGAACTCTTCAAGCCCAGTAGGCTTGGAACTTCGTTTAGTCCCTCTGGACAAGGACCCTTTGGCCCTGCTTTGTTTAGTCCCTCCGGACAAGGACCCCTCAGGCCCCGGTATCTTTGAGTTGTTGTTGTTGTTGTTGGAGTCGGTGCTGAGCTGCTAAGATGTCTTCATGCTCTGAACATCTTCTATCTTTAGCAGCTTCGGCTTGATCATCCTTGAAGAGCAGTTGAGTGTAGCATGATGCTCAGCTTCTTAGGTTGCTCAACTACTCCGGATGACCCCTTGATGAACTGCCTTGAAGATCATTCTCCTTGGTACTTGATGGCTGCACATGAGAGGCTTCTAGGATGACTGTAAGCTCTTCTTCAAGGTACCTAAAAGCTTTCTCAAGCTTGACACCAAGATGGCTTTTGTGATCTCCCTTCTTGCTACTCGATGCCTTCCCATGATGGACTTGCTAAGATGACCGTAAGCTCTTCTCTATTGTACTTAGAGTCTTCCCATGATGGACATCCAGATGGCATGATGCTCTTCTTTCTCTCGGCAGTTCAGAACACTCTTCATGTAGTAGAACTCTCACTTCTACATAGTAGAACTCACACTTCTACTTCTTGCTTGATCTGACTTTTGAGTGTTCTTGGTGGATCGTAGAGTGAGTCTCTGGACTCACTATTACTTGATTCGATCAGTCCACCTTCTCTCCAAAACTCAACTTCTCCAGCACTCTTTGATCTTTGAAGCTCTTCTTCATTTATACACCTTCCCAATCCTTCCGTTGGAAAGTAGCTGTTGGAAGCTATTCAAATGTCTTCATAGATCTCAAGTTGCTTGATGTAGACTGCTTGATGTGACATGTCATACTTTTTCTGACTCTGCAGTCTACTTTTTCACCTACCCTGTCAGATGTATCACTTTACTGTCCTGGGCAGGTCGAAGACTTTATTTCTTCTGATTTCTTGATCAGAGGTTGTCCTTTTGTATCGATGCTCTCAATAAGCACTTGTCCGAATTACCCTTCAGATTGAACAGTTGCCAATGCCTCAATCTTCAGGTATCCGAGCTCTACGATTCTGATGCACGTCTTCAGGGACCTGATCATAGTGTCTTGTTGACTGGTGGAGACAACACTACGATCTAGAAGAGTGTTGATTGGATCTTTAATGTAGAACACCTCTTCCTTGTATTGTGCAGTGCTTTAATACTTCTGTATGCTTTGACTGTTCTCAAATACTGATGGCCTAATTCCTTGCTCTGGTTCCCTTCTGAATATCAAGACACTTCAGATTTGTGGCGCGTCCAGCTTGTTTTCTCCTGGTGATCTTTCGCTCACTTATCATCAATGAACTGACCCTGCACTTAATCACTTTAGCCTTGCTCTTCAGAAGCTGACCAGTATCTCGGTTCACCTTCCATCAGTTCTTTCTTTGTCTGACAAACACTACGATCCTGGTTGCTTCCAAGATCGTTATCTTCTGTTTTCTTGATAGCAACTGCATTAGCTGACTTTTCCTTAGTCAACTGCTGAAGTCTTCTTTGAATCATCTTGTGGAAGACTTCATCACGAACGGCCTTTCAACTCAATCTTGATGCTGATTGGTTTGGTGCTTACTTTTTCTGCTAGCCTGCATGTCATTCGTTGAGTGCTCTCTGGTTCCCTTCTGTGGAATACATCTTTGCAGTGCCAACCAGAGGCTTTGTACCTTTGGATATTCTGGGAGTGCTCATTCGTTGAGAACCGTATCTGCTCTACGATTCTGACTTAGCATTGTGAGCATTACTGTTGGAGTCGTAGTTCTGCACTCTACGATTCAGCTTCGGCTGTGCAGACACTACGATCCCGAAGATCAGATCTTGACACTCTACGATTTCTGCACTCTACGATTCAGCTTCGGCTGTGCAGACTCTACGTTCCCGAGATGCTTCGACAGTGCAGACACTACGATCAGATCTTGACACTCTACGACTTCTGCCTTGAGCTTGTTGTCTTCATCTGATCTTGTCCGACTACGATCTCTGCATTTGTTCAGTGGACTCTATGATCGCAGAGTGTGGCCTACGATCCTTGTCTTTGACTTCGGCATCGCTAGACTCTACGACTCTGAGCGTAGAGTGCATTTCATACTTAGCTTCGGCAGATTGTCGTTCGGCTTATAGGCAGGCTGTCTCTACGATTCAGAACATGACTTCCTCAGTACACTACGATCCCGAGGAGGCTCTTCTCGATACACTACGATCCTTCTTCGTTTCCCCTGGAAGTCTACGAACTCTGAGATCTCACTATCTTGCATACTCCTATCCTGCCTCGATAGCTCCCGAGTTGACTCTGACTCTCCTGGCAGACTACGACTTCTGGTGCAGTGCTCGACGATCAGACAAGCCTATCTATTACATCATAAGATCAACCTAACAAGCTTGATCTTTCTATATTTATAGTCCTTGTACATCATTTCTTTTTATGGACTTTACAAAGCTGTTTTGCTTATGTAGGATCAACCTAACATTTTTGATCAATTCATTCTAAGTCCTTGTACATATATTTATATTATCTATCAAAGGACTTAACAACTTTTCTTCATGCAAACATACTTGCATATTCATTCATATATATATATCATAATCAAATCATATATAAATAGGAATATCATTCACATGTTTATTCCTGACACGTCCGTCTGAGGATGATATGCCTAGCAAAATCGTAAGTCCGTGCCCATAGCTTTTTACAAACTAACCCAAAATCGTGAAGTGAATCTTGGGTCTCGATCAGAAACTATGGATACTGGCATACCATGCAGTCTTACAATCTCGTTTATGTACATACGAATAAGACGTTTAAGTGTATAAGTTTCTCGTAATGGTAAGAAATTAGCAGACTTGGTCAATCTATCAACAATGACCCAAATTGCATCTATGCCTTGAGAAACCTTGGGAAGACCAGTAACAAAATCCATGGTAATGTGCTCCCACCTCCATTCTGGAATTTCAAGTGGTTACAATGGACCTTTTGGTACTTGATGCTCCGCCTTGACTCGTTGACAAGTTAGACACCTTGAGATAAACAACGCTATCTCTCTCTTCATATTGCTCCACCAAAATGTATGACGAAGATCACGATACATTTTGGTACTCCCAGGATGGATTGCAAACGGTGTGTTGTGCGCCTCCATCATGATTTTATACTTTAAATCAGGGTCGTTAGGAACACAAAGTCTGGAGTTGACTCGAAGTATTCCTTCTTCATCGATTCTTGCTTCCGGCATAGCACCTTCTTGCACTTTCTTCCTCATACGCAACAGTTCCAAGTCTGTAACTTGAGCAGCTTTAACTTTATCGATTAAAGTCGGTTCTACTCGTATATTCGCCATCATCATATGGGTTTATCTCCATCCTTTGTAAGTCATACAAAATGGGCCTTTGCATTGACAATATTTCTCTCGTACCCGCATATGATATTCTACTCAATGCGTCAACTACCACATTTGCTTTTCCAGGATGGTATTGGATGGTATGATCATAATCTTTCAATAGTTCAAGCCAACTTCGTTGCCACATGTTGAGTTCCTTTTGGGTGAAGAAATATTTGAGGCTTTTATGATCCGTAAAGATCTCCACTTTCTCCCCATACAGGTAATGCCTCCAGATTTTAAGTGCGAAAACGACAGCTGCCAACTCTAAATCATGAGTAGGATAATTCATCTCATATTCTTTAAGTTGTCGTGAGGCATAGGCTATGACTTTCCCATGTTGAATGAGAACACATCCTAACCATTTGCCTGAAGCATCACTGTAGATGACAAATCCCTCCGAGCCAGATGGTATTGTTAGAACATGTGCTGAAATGAGTCTCCTCTTGAGTTCTTGAAAACTCTTCTCACATTCTTCGCTCCAACCGAACTATGTATCTTTCTAAGTCAGCTGAGTTAATGGAGTAGCGATTCGAGAAAACCCTTATACGAATCTTCGATAATAACCAGCTAAGCCGAGAAAGCTACGTACTTCGGCCACTGATTTATGTTGTTCCCAGTTTTGGATAGCTTCAATCTTTGTCGGGTCAACAGATATTCCATGACTTGATACCACGTGCCCAAGGAATGCTACTTCTTCAAGCCAGAACTCGCATTTCTTCAACTTGGCATAAAGCTTGTTTTCACGTAGCTTTTGGAGTATCAGCCTTAAGTGTTGCTCATGATCTTCACGGCTTTTGGAATAAATAAGGATGTCATCAATAAAGACGACCCCAAAGTGATCCAAATATTCCTTGAATACTCGATTCATCATATCCATGAAGGCAGCAGGAGCATTAGTCAATCCAAATGACATGACTAGGAATTCATAATGCCCGTACCGAGTTTTGAAAGCAGTCTTTGGAATATCCTCAGTTCTAACCTTCAGCTGATGATATCTAGAACTAAGATCGATCTTTGAAAAGAATTGTGCTCCTTGCAACTGGTCAAACAGGTCATCAATGCGAGGCAACGGGTACCTATTTTTGATGGTGACATGATTCAACTCCCGATAATCAATACAAAGTCGCATACTTCCATCTTTTTTCTTCACGAATAAAATAAGAGCACCCCAAGGAGACGTACTAGGACGAATGAAACCAATGTCTAACAATTCCTATAATTGAGTCTTTAACTCCTGAAGTTCAATAGGAGCCATTCGATATGGAACTTTGGAAATGGGTTTTGTACCGGGTTCCCGGTTGATACAAAATTCAATTTCACGCTCTGGGGGTAGGCCAGGAAGTTCTTCAGGGAATACGTTAGGAAAATTATTAACAATAGAAATATCATTCAAATCTAACGTATTTTTGTTTAAATCTGTGACGTGAGCTAAGAAAGCTTGACATCTATTTTTCAATAAACGAATAGCTTTATGGCTTGAGATGACCATGATTGATTTTAATGGTTTGGTCGCTTGAATTCGCATAATAGGTTGATTAGGAATATGAAAGCTAATAAACTTACGAAAACAATTAATTTTAGCATGATGAGTAGTTAACTAATCAATCCCTAGAATCACATCAAATGCAAGTATTTTCAATGAAATAAGATCGACAGGTAATGTAAGGGTACCGATTTGAACCAAATAAGACTTATAAACATTGGATGTAATGAAGGTTTCTCCCAAAGGAGTTTCCACAGATAAGTCAAAGTTAAATTTCTCTGGAGACAAATTTAATCGTTGAGCTCAAGTAGGAGAAATAAAAGAATGGGAAATAAGATATTGACGTATCTCCGGTTTCAAACCTCTTAAAAACATTCGCGTCATTCTCTCCTTATTATCAACCAAGTGAGACGCAAACCGGGACAACTCAGCAAACTTTACTTCATACTGTGATACAGTCATATTGTTCTGCTCCAACTTGATGAACTCTACCTCTTTTATGTGATGAATACTTTCGGGAAAATACTTGTCGTTGAATAGTTCTTGGAACTTCTCCCAAGACATCTTCAGTGCGGCAGGTTGAGTACGTTTTACCGATTCCCACCAGTAATCTGCCTCTCCTCGCAACATAAAGGTGGCAAAGGGAACCTTTTGTTCCTCGGAGCATCCCAAGACATCAAATATCTTGGTGATCTGCTTTATCCACGCTTCTGCCTTAAGTGGGTTTGGCTCTCCAATAAACTCTGGTGGTCCCAGCTTCTTGAACTGTTTAGCGGTGACCGTCCGAGAGTTTCCAGTGTTTCCACCTATATTTTGGACAGGAACCGCTCTCGCCTGATGTTGCATGAATTGCATAAAGCCTCTGAACATTCCATCATTCATCATTTGGTCAGTGTTGTTGTTTGCATGAGGATTGTCGCCTTCCTGATGCACATTATCCTGATTATTGATATGTGGAGACTCAACGGTCTCTTGTGCTCCATTGTTATTCTCAACATTCTCGGATGTCATTTTCAGATACTGCCACAAAACAAGGATTAGTTATCATATCACATATTATCCATATACTCTGACCGAAGGAATTCCTCGTCTCTCCCCTCCTAGTTCTAGTCTCAAATCTTAGCCAGGGATCATATCTTTAAGCTTTGATACCAACTGTGACGCCCCCAAAATAGGTATATCACTTATTCTGAGTCGCCAAATACATGGTAAAGAATACAAATATAATCTTTAATATACAACAAGAGAGCTGTGTGTTTAAATACAAATACTATCTTCTAGACAATATCCACTCTCAGAATAAGTCCTCATTATATTTATTGTCACACTATTTAACAGAATAGTGAGGACTACTAATACTATCATTTGGACCGTCACGCCGTTCCCCGACTAGTCTTGGCTACGTTCTCATTTCCTGAAGAGAACAGTGAAAAAAAGGGTGAGCTCAACTAGCCCAGTAAGAAATATTATGACTAAGATAATGCAGAATAATTTATCGTTAGCCTTCAACAGTGTTAAACTGATAAAATATAATAAATATCCAGTTTAACTGCAGCGGAACAAGAAATCCATTAGAAAAGTAAATTATAGAATAAAATCTAATATCTTCTATGATTTAAAAGGTTTTTCATCACTTTTATCACTGAGACTCAGCTTAATAAATAATCTATATCATCCCTGCACTACGGCCAAGGATATTCATCAGTATCACGACCATAAATTATTCATGCACTACGAGCGAAGAATATTTGTGTATTCATTAATGGCCATGATCATGCCAACAACTGTCCATCAATGCACTACGGGCCAATGAGGACTTTTACCACATCATTTATAATATTACGGTTATGATTACACCGAATAATCCCTGGTCATAATCATACCAAGTCCATCTATGCACTACAGGCCACAGATGACTTTCAAAATATAAACATGAGAATGATGACAATGATATAAGAATTCAATAAAACAATTTCAAGAATTAATTTATCCAGGAACTAATAACGTCCAAATTGTCAACATGATACTTCTTTGTAGAGTAAAATTCAAGAATGCTCAGAAGAATATTTCCATGAAAGGATACCGAATGAAGCGCAAATATCAAGGATATTCCACTAATTGCATGTAGTATAGAAGTCAAAATTTTAACCAACTGAGTATAATAAAGAATGAAATAACAAAAAAAATCACCAGGCACGCGATAGACCGTACAGGCAAGTTATTCCAACAGAATAATAAATAACGGAATCAGGTCCGGTGTAAAATGCACAAACAGGATATTCCAACAGAATAATAAAGAATAGAACCAGGTCCGGCGTAAAACGCACAGACAGGATATTCCAACAGAATAATAAAGAATGAAATAACAGAAGAATTTCACCAAGTATATGGTAGCCCGCGTATACAGTTTATTCCAACAGAATAATAAATAATGGAATAACAGAAGTTTTCTTCATGAATACAAAAGAAATAATACCCCTTACGAGTACAACAAATAATATCTCTTACCGTAAAAGAAGTGTATTTCGACTGGTAGGGCGAGGATATTCTTGAAGAAAACTTATAATATTCTTTTTCTACGCTCAAAGCTTCTAAAAACTCTAAAGAAATACGCTCAAGATTATAGAAGAGAATTCTCTAAATTTCTGGTGTGATTTCAATTCTAACCAAGCATCCTATTTATAGGAGAATGGAAGGGATAGTGTTAAGAAACAGACACAAAAAAAAATTATCACGGACTTAACATCACAGTTTCACGGTTCAACATATCAGTATTCTTTTTCAAAGTGTTGGCCAATTAGAAAAATACTACACATGCCACTATGGAAGCCTTAACCAATTAAAAAGCACCCCACATCTCAAGTTGTCAACAATGCTGCTTGATTGAAATAAATTGGCCAATAATGATCAAGCTTGAAAAATCACTTCATATCCTGCCAAATTTATCTACTAGACCACCACCACTCACCCACATGTTATACCATGGTTTGTGTGAAATGGGTTTGTTAAATTATGCAGAATGGGTTGTGAAAAGAATGACGGGAAATGGGGAGGCTGCTTTTGATGTTGTAGGTTTTAATACCTTGATTCATGGGTATTGTAAAGCGGGTGATGTTTATCCTCTGGGTTGAGTCTTCCGTTTGAAAGAATTTGAATCAATATGGAATTAATTTAGTTGTAATTTTTGAATATATTATCCCAGATTTAATGGAATTTGGAAAATGAATCTAGGTTTTTTAAAAGATAAATAGGAGCATTAATTTGGATGAACAAGTGTTAATTATTTAGAAAGACAGATGTCAACATATTGTGCCAATGTACTGTGATTTAGTATATATAATAGATTCTACACCAACCCATGTAGTACTTGAGACAAAGCTTTGTTGATCCCAAGTTTAGTTGAGATGTTTCCAATTCATTTTATAACGTTTATCAACCTTATTGAGTTAATATTATGTTAATTAGAAGCAGATACAACTCACAAGCAATAAAGAAATTACATAAAAAAATAGGAAGACAGGGATTATGTCAAAACAATTAGTAATTTATCATTTATCTTCCACATATAACTACTGTATACATTTGGAATCCACCATCAAGAACAGGTAAAAATTCTTGAACATGTAAGAAAAAGAAAAAAATCTTACGGGTTTTTCAGTTAAAGTGATTCAATTCCCGTTGAAGGGCTTCTTCTAATAAAAACTGGGACTGCTCCATCAATTCTGGAATTTCTCTTGGGTTGTGTTCTGAAATGGTTAAAAAGGGAATTCCTTTTGATTCTTTTACTTGTAATATACTCGTCAAGGGTTTGTGTGAAATGGGTTTGTTAAATTATGCAGAATGGGTTGTGGAAAGAATGACGGAAAATGGGGAGGCTGCTTTTGATGTTGTAGGTTTTAATACCTTGATTCATGGGTATTGTAAAGCGGGTGATGTTTATCCTCTGGGTTGAGTCTTCCGTTTGAAAGAATTTGAATCAATATGGAATTAATTTAGTTGCAATTTTTGAATATATTATCCCAGATATAATGGAATTTGGAAAATGAATTTAGGTTTTTTAAAAGATAAATAGGAGTATTAATTAGGATAAACAGGTGTTAATTATTTAGAAGAACAGATGTCAACATATTGTGCCAATGTACTGTGATTTAGTATATATAATAAATAATAAATTTGATATTCCTGATTATCTATTATTTTATTTAAAATAATTACTTTTTGAATTTTTTTATTTATAATCCTTTCATCTTTTATAATATATTTACCGTTATAATATATTTCAATCTTTTGGATTTGATCCAAAAAAACTCAACTTGGAGAAAAAATCACAACAATATCGGTTGTGGGGTAAATCACATTTAATTAGATGTTTGGTGGATAAGATTAATTTTGAAATCCAAGTCAGGCCTGATTCAATATCAATAAATAAAATAAAGAAATTAATTTGGAATGCTTCCCCTCACGTAAACACATTTCCCCACGAAAATTTTGATTTTCCAACAACTACATGGATATATTATACAGACGTTCGAAGCAAATGACATGGATATCATATCCTTAATTAAGCCACCTAATTAAGCCACCTAATTAATTATTGAACCCTAATATCACTAAAATTATAACATAATCCTCCAACTTTGCGTGTTTGGATAATATAAACCCTATATTTAGGATTTAGGATTTAGTTCCCCTCCATTACACATTTCCTCTAATTTCATCTAATACACCAATTTTTTGACTTTAATAATTTTATTAATAATGATCAAATTATGTTAATAGATAACTAATGGTATTAAGATCAATTCTATAAAAAATTCAGAATAATTAAAAAATATTTTCATAGTTAAAACTTAAAAGTCTGAAACGATTTTCATCCATTTAAAGAAAAAAATGTCGGAATACTTTTATTTTTAAAATAATTGTGCTATTTAATATAATAAAATAATTGACCACTATAAAAATATAATATATTTAATAAAATAATTGTGCTATTTAATATAATAAAATAATTAGGTGATAGGTAAGTTGAACCCGATCCTCTTTTCAACATATATTATCTTAGTCAAATTAATTGTGTAGATAAGTCAAGTTGACTATAGTTTAATTTCTCTTAGATCTAATTAATTTCAAAAGAATTTTGAGTTTTGACTTGTGTATATTTAATTATTAATCCGTTTGTGTAGGATTGGTAAAAAGTCAATGGAGCTACAACAATAATGCCTTTTTTTAACAAAGATTATCCCTACTATAAGGTTGTTAATAAATGTGAGCAATAACATCAATGGTGTAACCCTAGGTGTACACTATTACGAATGTTTATGTTGATTTTTTAATTGACAGTTACGTAAATAATTATTAATAATAATTATTTTAAAAAAATGTATAATAAGTGTAATATTTTTATAATTCTATTTGATCGCATATATTAATATGTTTTACGATTATAATTCGATATAAATTTACCGTAACACATAACAGGATTGTGTAAAAATTATTTTTATAGTTTGTTTATATCTTAAAGGCTCTTAGAACTAAACTTGTTTGGTAAAAACAAAAAATCCCTCTTAGCTAGCTAGTAGTGCCTCTAAATCGATAAGAGAGAAAATCAAATCCAAACTACTAAGATATGCCTCTTAGCGAAATTTTAAATCTATGGTAGTCTCAATAAATATTGTACTCCCTGATCTATTCTAAATTTTAAGATTATTATTGATATTTGAAAAATCAATTTGAGAAATTTTCAATATTAAAACCGAGATAATTAAAATTGTGAAACAATAATCTTACAATGAGTATTTCTTTTTTAATATTCATCATTCAAAGAAATCCATGTCAATTATGAGTCTAAAATATTTTAAAATTGACTTTATATGTGAAGTCAATAGTAATCTTATATTTTAAAACGGAGGAAGTATAGCTCTCTCTTAAACTATTACGCAATGTTGTTGTTTTATTAAACTTGATTTTTATGTAATGTAATAGTTATCATCGTTACTAACCTTTAAAGGAAATTATATATATATATATGAACTTATCTTGTAGAAATAATTTGTCAAGGCTAGTACTTGGTACTATGTCCTTAAGACAATTATGCCCTCCGTATGGTGCTCAGAGTTGATAGCACTTGTCTCCCAAGATACAATGACTTCGTATACCTTAGCAACACTACTAAAGATATACTCAACGAACCAAATATAAATGCTCTAACTCTCTCTATTTTATAACTATGAAACTGATGAGAAAATAGAAGTTAAAATGACTAATGAATACTAAGATGCTTGTGAATTGAATTAAGTTTAAGGCTGACCCCTCCTATCTATTTATAGGAGGGTTAGTGACCCTTCGGATGGGTGCCTAGCCCTTTGAAAAGGCATTGGATGCTACTGAAAAGGTACTATTTATATCTTTTGGTCAAAATGACTTAGTTTTGACCATTTACGCAACTATTCAGACGTATAAAATGACGTAGTTTTAGTATTAACAGAACCAAAACTACGTAGTTTTAGACTAAGTAGAAAAGGCGCGACCAAAACAACATAGTTTTGGGCCACCCGTTCAGACTTAGACCCTTTCAGATATCGCTTCTCAAAAATGACACAGTTTTGATAGTGTAATAAATACCGAATATCAAAACGACACAATTTTGATAAATTGAATTAAATAAATAAAATTTAAATAAATTTTTAATTAAAATTTGATTAAATTTTGTCTACAAAATTATATACATGACCCAGACCCACGTGCACGAGCCAGGCCAAGCCGGCCGGACGGACGACGGCGGCGACGCACGCGTGTGGGTTCGATCCTAGCCTTGGCTAGGTCCTCTCCCTTCCACAAAAGTGGGGTGCCTCTTGGGGCCCAAACCCAAGAGCACTTTTCTTGTATATAAACATATAAAATATTTAATTCTTAATCTATGTAGGACTTGATTTTTTTCCACATGTATTTATTACCTTTTATCATTTCCAAGTGTGATCATTGGGAGTTAATATCTCATTCATTACTCCATGGATTTGAGCTTTTAAATACTTAATTTAATCTACTCATGGAGTAGAATACATTAATATATAGAATCATTAAAATTAATTAATGATACCCATATTAAATTAGGCTCAAATTCCAACAATCCCCCACATGAATGATATTGATTGCCAGCCTTATGCAAATGTTATGCAGACTCTGAGAGAGAGACTGAATTAGAAATCATATGTATCGAGAGAGGTAGTTTTTGGCTTTGAACCTTCCCTTGTGAAAGACTATCGGGTTTACTGGTTGTCCAGTGAACGTGATGTCTTGAACTGTCCAATCGTTTGTGTAAATCGAGACAATAGTAATTCACACAGAATCTTTCTAGACATTATTTGGTTATCATGATTTTGTTCATTTTGGCCCCGAACAATCCCGGATTTATGAGTGCTTTAGAGAAGTATAGCCTTATTCTTCTCATAAAATTGGCCCAGTTCACACTCACATAGGTGATTCTTAATAAGAGTATCCTGCCATACTCCACATGTTTATCAAGATTTAAGAATCATTAAAAGCATAGCTTATCCTATAACCGCTGCAGGTATTACTATTTCATATCATAGGAATGAGCAGAAGAAATTAATTTCTTCATAGTGATTTGGTTGAATCATTCACAATTTAGTTGTCCTTTTGAACCTATTTATGAGTGCTTTAGAGAAGTATAGCCTTATCCTTCTCATAGAATTGGCCCAGTTCACACTCACATAGGTGATTCTTAATAAGAGTATCCTGCCATACTCCACATGTTTATCAAGATTTAAGAATCATTAAAAGCATAACTTATCTTGTAACTGTGACACCCCCAAAATAGGTATACAACACCCATTCTAAGTTGTCAAAATACATGGTACAAAAACAACTACAACTTTATTAATACAACATAAAAACTGTGAGTTTAAAATACAAATATTGTCATCTAGACAATATCCACACTTAAGTAAGTCCTCATTACAATTATTGATACACTATTTTTACAAAATAGTGAGGAATACTAAAACAACTTCTAGAACCATCATTCCACACCCCGACTAGTACTCGCTACATTCTCGCCTCCTGAGAAGAAAAATGGAACAAAAATGAAAAGGGTGAGCTCAACTAGCCCAGTAAAGAACATTATGACTAAGATAATATAGAACAAATTATTGTTAGTCATCAACAGGGAAAAATCTAATAGAATACAATAGACAACAAGTTTCAGATCAATATTCGCAGCGGAAATAATAATTCATTTGAAGAGTTAAGTAGAGAATGAAATCTACTATCTTCTATATATGAATTTAAAAGTTTATCGTCGATATGTTATCCCTCTAACATCAATCAATATATATCTGGAATCAAATATTTATCTTTGCACTACAGGCCAAAGATATTCATCAGTTGGTCATGTTAATCTAAACACTTGTTCATCTTTGCACTACGGGCCAAAGATATTCATCAGAAATCATTCATCTTTGCACTACAGGCCAAAGATATTAAGTAATATCATCATTTAGGACTGAGGATGATGAAAAATATTTTAAAGGAAACGAATCCAGTGAAATAAAATAACAAATATTAAGGATTCGTATTTCGGTTTGTCCATGTCGAAAAATACCTCATAAATAATCATAGTGGAGTAAAATTCAAGAATGATCAAAACATGGATACAATCAAAGCTACTATCCATAATAGATATTTTGGACAAAAAAATGAAAATTTAATTTTTCTGTGAATAGTGTCGTATTCGTGAATAGTGTCGTATACGTGAATAGTGTCGTATAGTGAATAGTAACCCTGACACTAAAAGACAAGAATTTCACAAGAAAAATCTTACCAATACTCCGGCATAATGATATTGAAAGGAATAATATCATTTTAAAAAAAATATCCCTTACCTCGAAAGAATAGTATTTCTGGCTGGAATACTGAATATAGTGCTGAACGGAACTTGCACCGTATTACAACACTCAAAGTATCAAAATACTCATAAGAATACGCTCAATATATAGAGAGAGAAAGAGAGAAAAAAAACTTTAGTTTCTGGTGTGATTTTCAATTCTAACCTAAGCACCCTATTTATAGGAAAATGCTTATAACACCAAAGCACCAAAGCAGAAAATTTCTTACGCCCGCTTTCTTAGATCTGAATTCAGTCATTTACATCACATGCAAGACCCACAATAATGACCAAAAACGTTTTTCATATTAAAAATAATTAAAACTTCCAAAAATCAATTATTTCGGAACTTTGGAGCTTTAATAATTCATAATAAATAGCCCTTTTCAAAATAATTCGAACCTTATGTCTTTTCCATAGGAAATTCCATTATCTACAACTTTGCAGAAGAAAGTTTTTCCAAATTCCAAACAGAAATTGACGAAAATCCACAAACGGACGATTTTACAGGCTATAATCAAATTTCAGTCAAGAAATGGGATCCACCGACATGTTTTTAACATTTATTGCAATAAAATACTGAACAGTAACTACTGTAACAATTATTGAGTAGTGTCTTCTTACGTAAGAATCAATAATTGGTGCAATACCGTGTGCTACTGTGCAACAACGCGTATTACTGTGTTTTAACCACCGGGTATTCCAACAGTATTAACGGTAACAACTACGCCGTTATTTATAAACAACTTATACTTGTCATTTTCTTCATCCAATCGCTTTCCGTTATGGGGCCCACACAAGACTATGTCGTCGTACGAATATTCCCCGACAATAAGAATATTCCACGACCAAACGAATATTCTCCGCCAAAAATGAATATTTTATAACCACTTGCTTATTAAAAATATTTGCGCATTTTACCCATAACTAACCACATTAATCAAATCAACCCTTACTATTTCAAAATAATAAATAGATGAAATTTAATTTCATTAATAATAAGTTGGGGTCTTACAACCTCCCCTCCTTATGAAATTTCGTCCTTGAAATTGACGTACGTACTTAGTGTTTCAAAAAGGTGAGGATAACTTGCTTTCATTTCCATTTCCAACTCCCAGGTCATTTCCTCAATAGCATGGTTCCTCCACAAAACTTTAACTTGTGGTATGACCTTTATGTGTAGGACATGCTCTTTCCTATCCAAGATCTTGACAGGTACCTCCTCGTACGTTAAGTCTTCGGCTATCTCGTCCGGTTCTAACTCAATGACGTGGTTCGGGTCTCTCACATATTTACGAAGCACGGATATATGAAAAACATTATGAACACGAGACATACTTGGAGGTAACACGAGTCTATAGGCCACATTTCCTACTCGGTCAAGAATCTGAAATGGACCAATAAATCGTGGATTGAGCTTTCCTCTCTTCCCAAATCTTGTAACTCCCTTCCATAGAGCAACACGCAACAATACATGATCCTCAATACTAAATTTCACGTCCATTCGATGAAGATCCGCATAACTCTTTTTTCGATCCTGTGCCGTTTGTATACGTTGTCGAATCATTTGGATCTTTTCTGTAGTCATACGTACCAACTCGAGTCCTAACAATGTTGCTTCACCCACCTCATCCCAACATATTGGAATGCGACACTTTCGTCCATACAATGCTTCAAATGGAGCCACACATATATTTGCCTAATAACTACTGTTGTAGGAAAATTCCACCAATGGTAAATACTTATCCCAACTCCCTTTGAAGTCTAGGACACAGAGTCTTAATAGATCTTCAAGAGTTTGAATAGTCCTCTCTGATTGTCCGTCCGTTTGAGGATGGTATGCCGAAATGAATCGTAAATCCGTGCCCATAACTTTTTGTAAGATAACCCAAAATCTTGAAGTGAATCTTGGGTCACGATCCAAAACTATGGATACTGGCATGCCATGCAATCTCATAATCTCATCTACGTACATACTAGCAAGACGTTCAAGGGAATAAGTCTCCCGTATCGGCAAGAAATGAGCAGACTTGGTTAATCTATCAACAATAACCCAAATAGCATTTATGCCTTGAGAAACCGTGGGAAGACTCGTAACAAAATCCATGGTAATGTGTTCCCACTTCCATTTCAGAATATCCAGTGGTTGCAATGGGCCCTTAGGCACTTGATGCTCCGCTTTTACACGTTGACAAGTTAAACACCTCGAGATAAACTTTGCAATCTCTCTCTTCATATTGTTCCTCCAAAATGTATGTCGAAGATCATGATACATTTTGGTACTTCCATGATGGATTGCAAATGGTGTATTGTATTCCTCCGTCATGATTTTGTACTTCAAATCAGAATCATTAGGAACACAAAGTCTAGATTGGACTCGAAGTATTCCTTCTTCATCGATTCTTGCTTCTAGAATAGCACCTTCTTCCACTTTCTTCTTCATACGCATCAGCTCCGGGTCTGTGGCTTGAGCAACTTTAACTTTTTCGATTAAATTTGGTTCTATACGTATACTTGACATCATTGCATGGGTCCCCGGAGTCTTGACTTTTATCTTCATCTTTTATAAATCACACCAAATAGGCCTTTGTTTTGACAACATCGCACTCGTTCCCGCGTATGATATTCTACTCAATGCGTCGGCTACCACGTTCGCTTTTCCAGGATGGTATTGAATGTTATGGTCGTAGTCTTTCAACATCTCGAGCCAACGTCGTTGCCGCATGTTGAGTTCTTTTTAGGTGAAGAAATATTTGAGGCTTTTATGGTTTGAATATATCTCCACTTTCTCCCCATATAGATAGTGCCTCTAAATCTTTAGCGCAAAAACGACTGCTGCCAACTCTAGATCATGAGTAGGATAATTCCTCTCATATTCTTTAAGTTGTCGCGAGGCATAGGCTATAACTTTTCCACGTTGCATGAGAACACATCCTAGCCCTTTGCCTGAAGCATCGCTGTAAATAACAAATCCATCCGAACCATATGGTATGGTCAAAACAGGTGCCGAAATGAGTGTCATCTTAAGCTCTTGGAAACTCTTCTCGCATTCCTCGCTCCATACGAATTTGATATCTTTTCGAGTCATCTGAGTTAATGGAGTAGCGATTCGAGAAAATCCTACCACGAATCTCCCATAATAACCAGCTAAGCCCAGAAAGCTACGTACTTCGGTCACCGAATTCGGTTGTTCCCAACTTTGTATTGCTTCAATCTTCGCCGGGTCAACAGATACTCCATGTTTTGACACCACGTGCCCAAGGAATGCTACTTCTTCAAGCCAGAAATCACATTTCTTCAACTTGGCATATAACTTATTTTCACGAAGCCTTTGGAGTACCAGCTTCAAATGGTGCTCATGATCTTCACTACTTTTGGAATATATGAGGATGTCATTAGTAAAGACAACAACGAACTGATCCAACTATTCCTTGAATACTCTGTTCATCATATCCATGAAAGCCGCAGGAGCATTAGTCAATCCAAAAGACATGACTAAGAATTCATAATGCCCGTACAAAGTTCGAAAGGCAGTCTTTGGAATATCCTCAGTTCTAATCTTCAGCTGATGATATCCAGAATGAAGATCAGTTTTTGAAAAGAATTGTGCTCCTTGTAACTGGTTAAATAGGTCATCAATACGAGGTAGTAGATACCTATTCTTGATGGTGACATGGTTCAATTCTCGGTAGTCAATACAAAGTCGCATACTCCCGTCTTTCTTTTTTACAAATAAAACAGGAGCACCCCAAGGAGATGTACTAGGACGAATGAAACCGATGTCCAACAACTCCTGTAGTTGAACCTTTAACTCTTGAAGTTCAATAGGAGCCATTCGATATGGGGTTTTAGAAATGGGCTTTGTACCAGGTTCAAGATCAATAAAAAATTCAACTTCACGTTCCGGGGGTAGACCGAGAAGTTCTTCAGGAAATACGTCAGGAAATTCAATAACTACAGGAATATTATTCAAATATGACGTGTCTTTATTCAAATCCATAACATGGGCTAAGAAAGCTTGACATTCATTTTTTAATAAACGAATAGCTTTATGACTTGATATAACAGTGATTGATTTTAATGGCTTAGTTGCTTGAATTCGCACAACAAGTTGGTTAGGAATATGGAAATTAATAACCTTACGAAAATAATCAATTTTGGCATGATGAGGAGTTAACCAATCAATCCCTAAAATCACGTCAAATGCAAGTATCTTTAAAGAAATAAGGTCAACAGGTAAGGTGATGGTGCCAACTTGGATCAAACAAAATTTATAAACAGTGGATGTGATGAAAGTTTCTCCTAACGGAGTTTCAATAGATAAGTCAAAGTCCAATTTCTCAGGTGTCAAGTTTAAACGTTGAGCACAAGTAGGAGAGATAAATGAATGGGTAGCACCGGTATCTAGTAAGGTATAAACTTCACAAGAATTTATGATTAGCTTACCCGTGATCACCTCATTTGGGTTCCTCGCATTTTGACCAGTCACGACAAACGCTCTTCCAGGAACCGTTGACTTTGACTTTTCTGGGACAGCCTTTTGAGTCACCATCCCCGTTGGACTTGGTTTTGCTACAGTGCAATCTCGAGCGATATGTCCTTTATTTCCATAATTATAACATACCTTAAACTGTTGTGGACAGTTTGGGCTGATATGTCCTTCTTTTCCGCACTTATAGCATATGACTGGTGGTCATCCTCCTCCCTTGGAACTAGTTGCTGCTGGCGCTGACGTCTTCGTATTGTCATTGTTGAATCTCCTCTTTTTAAAATCTCCTCCCGACTCGCTTCTTCTATTCTCATGGCCATGATTACCACCAGAGTGGTTGCCGCTCTTGTTCGTATTTTTCTTTCTCCGCTGGTTATCGTTGTTCTGATGACTGCTGTCACCGGTATGATCCTGGTTGTGGTCCCTCGGTTGAACGTACTCATTATCTCACTCTAATAATTGAGTCATGTTGACAACATCTAAATAGAGAAAAAATTTATGTGAAATGAGATATTGACGTATGCCGGGTTTCAAACCTCTTAGAAACATCCGCGTCATACATTCCTCATTCTCTACCAAATGAGGTGCAAACCTGGACAACTCTGTAAACTTTGCCTCGTACTGGGACACCGTCATATTATTCTACTCCAGTCTAATAAACTCTACCTCCTTCATATGACGAATACTTTCAGGAAAGTACTTGTCATTGAACAGTTTCTGAAATATTTCCCAAGACATGCTAAATGCGGCTGGATGGGTACGCTTCACAGATTCCAACCAGTAATCTGCCACATTACAGAACATAAAGGTGGTGAATGGAACCTTCTGTTCCTCCGTGCAACCCAAGACATCGAATATCTTTGTAATTTGTTTGACCCACGTCTCCGTCTTAATCGGATCCGACTTTCCCCAAAATTCTGGTGGTCCCAACTCCATGAACTGCTTGGCTGTGACAAAACGTGAATTGTTATCATTTTCTCTTGTATTTTGAACATGAGTCTCCCTCGTCTGATTTTGCATGAACTGCAACAAGCTTCTAAACATCCCATCGTTCATCATCTGCTCAGTGGTGTTGTTCACACGAGGAACATTGTCAGCCTGTTGCACGTTCTCCTCGTTGGTGAGTACATGCGTCTCCACGGTTTCATTTACTCCACTGTTAACATTCTCAGTTGCCATTCTTAAATACTGCCATAAAACAAGGGTTAATTAAACAAATTAACAAATCACATAATACCCCTATATTATGACCGACCAACAGATAAGCTTAGGTAGGACACACTAGCGAAGGATTTACTCGTCTCTCCCCTCCTAGTTCTATTCCCCGATCTCCGCCAGAGATCATATCCCTAAGCTCTGATACCAACTGTGACACTCCCAAAATAGTTATACAACACCCATTCTGAGTTGTCAAAATACATGGTACAGAAACAACTACAACTTTATTAATACAACATAAAAACTGTGAGTTTAAAATACAAATATTGTCATCTAGACAATATCCACACTCAAGTAAGTCCTCATTACAATTATTGATACACTATTTTTACAAAATAGTGAGGAATACTAAAACAACTTCTAGAACCATCATTCCACACCCCGACTAGTACTCGCTACATTCTCGCCTCCTGAGAAGAAAAATGGAACAAAAAAGAAAAGGGTGAGCTCAACTAGCCCAGTAAAGAACATTATGACTAAGATAATATAGAACAAATTATTGTTAGTCATCAACAGGGAAAAATCTAATAGAATACAATAGACAACAAGTTTCAGATCAATATTCGCAGCGAAAATAATAATTTATTTGAAGTGTTAAGTAGAGAATGAAATCTACTATCTTCTATATATGAATTTAAAAGTTTATCGTCGATATTTTATCCCTGTAACATCAATCAATATATATCTGGAATCAAATATTCATCTTTGCACTACAAGCCAAAGATATTCATCAGTTGGTCATGTTAATCTAAACACTTGTTCATCTTTGCACTACGGGCCAAAGATATTCATCGGAAATCATTCATCTTTGCATTACAGGCCAAAGATATTAAGTAATATCATCATTTAGGACTGAGGATGATGAAAAATATTTTAAAGGAAACGAATCCAGTAAAACAAAATAACAAATATTAAGGATTCGTATTTCGGTTTATCCATGTCGAAAAATACCTCATAAATAATCATAGTGGAGTAAAATTCAAGAATGATCAAAACATGGATACAATCAAAGCTACTATCCATAATAGATATTTTGGACAAAAAAATGAAAATTTAATTTTTCTGTGAATAGTGTCGTATTCGTGAATAGTGTCGTATACGTGAATAGTGTCGTATACGTGAATAGTAACCCGGACACTAAAAGACAAGAATTTCACAAGAAAAATCTTATCAATACTCCGGCATAATGATATTGAAAGGAATAATATCATTTTAAAAAAAATATCCCTTACCTCGAAAGAATAGTATTTCTGGCTGGAATACTGAATATAGTGCTGAACGGAACTTGCACCGTATTACAACACTCAAAGTATCAAAATACTCATAAGAATACGCTCAATATATAGAGAGAGAAAGAGAGAAAAAAAACTTTAGTTTCTGGTGTGATTTTCAATTCTAACCTAAGCACCCTATTTATAGGAAAATGCTTATAACACCAAAGCAGAAAATTTAATATAATATTAATATATATAATCAAATTTCTTACGCCCACTTTCTTAGATCTGAATTCATCCATTTACATCACATGCAAGACCCACAATAATGACCAAAAACGTTTTTCATATTAAAAATAATTAAAACTTCCAAAAATCAATTATTTCGGAACTTCTGAGCTTCAATAATTCATAATAAATAGACATTTTGTTAGAAAAATTCGAACCCTATATCTTTTTCATAGGAAATTCCATTATCTACAACTTTACAGAAGAAAGGTTTTCCAAATTCCAAACAAAAATTGACCAAAATCCACAAACGGGCGATTTTACAGGCTATAATCAAATTTCAGTCAAGAAATGGGGTCCACCGACATGTTTTTAACATTTATTGCAACAAAAATACTCTTCCTCCTCATATACTCATATATCCCATCTTCAGTAAAAAATTATTAGCTTCAAGTCTCTACCCAGCACTTCAATTGCAACAATGAAGTCCCATACCTCTCAAATAAAAATTATTAGGATTTATAGTTCATAGATGATATAAAAGCTATACATAGGGAGATAGAGAAATGAGTATTTGACGTTGGTGGGTATGAGAGATAATAGAGATAATTTCTGTTAATTTATGGGAAAGAAGTGGAAAAAACATCAAAAGCATCGATTTAAAAAAGGTCATTAATTTACCGAGAAGAGGAACGCCAATAGTCGTGAGGGATTTCTGGCCTTCCATGGCTAGAGAAAGGGGGTTACCGATTGAGTGAAACATTTCCGACTTCCATGGAATCTCCTAGATCTAGCCATATATATGTATGTGTGTGTGTGTAGAGAGGGAAAGATAAATGAAGAATTATCAAAGGATAATCGGATACAATGAGATAAGAGGGTTGTGTGTACCTGTTGATGCTTAGGTACTCCAAGGCGATTCTACCATTTGTGTTCGGTGGCTCTACATCTACGTGTTAGTAAAATAAAATGGACACTATATATATTAACTTATCTCAAGTTACCAAACTACAAAATAAATTTGTCACAAAGTTAGTATTAGCCTTGGAACTTCTTATTTGTTCCTTGTTGAGGCTCATTGCCTGAAAACTTCCTCTTTTTAGACTTCAGACATTGTTCCACCAAGTTAGCTTTATATTCCACAAATACCCTTCCTGTTTTCTTCTTAGAAGCACGGTTGTCCTCTTCTGTCCTTAATCTTACTATTAAGCCTTCAAGTTTCATCTTTTTGCGCTTATGTTTTAGATAATTCTTAAAATCTTTCCACATTGGTTGAATGTTTTAAATGAATACTTGAATGCTCTATAATACTTGTGAATTGAATGAATTCGAATGACAACACCCCATATCTATTTATAGGAGGGATTAGTTGTGAGACCCCAGATTTTATGAATAAATATTTAATTTTCTCGAAATAATTTTTTTTAAATATTATGGTGTGGATTTGATATAATGTTATAGTTGTGGGTAATATTTATAAATTTTGCAAATTATGCAAGTTGTTATATAATATTCGATTGGTCGAGGAATATTCTTTTTGTCGGGGAATATCTGTACGACGGTACAATCATTGGTGGACCCCACAACAGAATTATTGTCGGATTGAGAAAATGACAAAAATATTTTTATAAAAATAACGACGGAGGTGTTACCGTTAAAACTGTTGAACTACCCGGTAGTAAAAGTACAGTAATACGCATGGTTGCATAGTAGCACATGGTATTGATTATTGATGCTTACGTGAGAAGTCACTCAGTTAAGCTCAATTATTGCTACAGTAATTGATGCATCATATCTCTTATATTATTGATTCAATTATTGTCACAGTATCATCTGTATAATATGTTATATTATTAATTCAATAATTGAGACGACAAGTTATAATATTAAGGATTAATAATTGTTGAAAGATTAAATATGTGTTGATTAAAAATAAAATGATTTGTGGTAATATTTATTCAATCCTTGATGTATATAAAGAGTCTATTCTGAGACGTTTGTGGTAAATTTTGGTTATTTTATGGAGGCCCATATGTCATCATCTAAAGAGTCTCTTTCGCCAATAGTAATTACCTTTACCAGACGTCAAACCACTTGCCGTTTCATATTACAGACGTCGAACCAATTGGTGTTTCACATTACAGGCATCGAACCAATTGACATTTCACATTATAGGCGTCAAACCACTTTTCTTTTCACATCACCAGTCGTCAAGCCGCTTGCCTTTTCACATTGCAAGTGCTAAGCTAGAAATCTTCTATAAATAGAGGCCTAGTTCTTTATTATTTTTGACGAATTCATTCAAGCTATAGAGAGAGAAAGTATAGAGAGAAGAAGAGAGAAAGAAGAAGAGTATTCTGTTACTATACTACTGCAGTATTCAATCTCCTACTAATGTAAGGGGTGTTATTTCTTTTGAATTCATGAAGAGAACTTCTGTTATTCCATTATTTATTATTCTGTTGGAATAACCTGTACACGCGAGCTACCCTATACTTGGTGAAATTCTTCTACTATTCCAGTCTTTATTATTCTGTTGGAATATCCTGTCTGTGCATTTTACGCCGGACCTGGTTTCGGTCTTTATTATTCTGTTGGAATATCCTGTCTGTACATTTTACGCCGGACCTGGTTCCATTCTTTATTATTCTGTTGGAATATCCTGTATGTGCGTTTTACGCCGGACCTGGTTCTATTATTTATTATTCTGTTGGAATAACCTGCATGTGCGGTCTATCGCATGCATGGTGATTTATTTTGTTATTCCATTCTTTATTATACTCATTTGGTTAAAACTTTGACTTCTATACTCCATGAAATTAGTGGAATATCCTTGATATTTGTGCTTCATCCAGTATCTTTTCATGAAAATATTCTTCTGAGCATTCTTAAATTTTACTCTACAAAGCAATATCATGTTGACAGTTTGGACGTTACTGGTTCCTGGATAAATTAATTCTTGAACTTGTTTTATTGAATTCTTATATCATTGTCATCATCCTCATGTTTATATTTTGTTGAAAGTCATCTATGGCCTGTAGTGCATAGATGGACTTTGTATGATTATGACCAGGGATTATTCGGTATAATCAAAATCGTAATGTTACAAATGATGTGGAAAAAGTCCTCATTGGCCCGTAGTACATTGATGGACAGTTTTTGGTATGATTATGGCTATGGATTCTCTTTGGTCGTAGAGCAAAAATGAATTGTTTTATGGCATGATCATGACCATTAATGAATACACAAATATTCTTGGCCCTTAGTATATGGATAATTGTGGTCGTGATACTAAAGAATATCCTTGGCCGTAGTGCAGGGGTAATTCGATGATGTGGATTATTTATTAAGCTGAGTCCCATCGATAAAGTAATAAAAAACCTTTTAAATCATAAAAGATAGTAGATTTTATTCTCTACTTGACTCTTTTAATGGATTGCTTGTTCTGCTGCAGTTAAACTTGATGTTTGTTATATTATATTAGTTTAACAGTGTTTAAGGCTAATGATAAATTATTCTGCATTATCTTAGTCATAATATTTCTTACTGAGCTAGTTGAGCTCACCCTTTCTTTCACTGTTCTCTTCAGGAAATGAGAATATAGCTGGGATGAGTCGGGGAACGGAGTGATGGTCCTAGATGGTGCAGTAGTAGTCCTCCCTATTCTGTGATATAGTGTGATAATAATTGTAATGAGGACTCCTTTTGAGTTTGTATACTCTCTAGTAGACAATATTTGTATTCAAACTCATAGTTTATGTTTTGTCGTATTGTACACGATAATTGTATTATTAAGTTGTATTTGAATTCTGTACCATGTATCTGGCGACTCAAGATGGGTGATGTTTACTTAATTTTGGGGGCGTCACAGTTGGTATCAAAGCTTAGGGATATGATCCCTGGCTAAGATGTGAGAATAGTACTAGGAGGGGAGAGACGGGGAATTCCTTCGCTAGTATGACCTACCTAAGTTTATGTGGTATTTAATTGGTCAGTCAGAATTTAGGGATAATATGTTACATGTCAATTAACCTTTGTTTTGTGGCAGTATCTAAAAATAACATCCGAGAATGTTGAGAATAGCAATGGAGCACAGGAGACCGTTGATTCTCCACAGATCAATAATCAGGACAATGTGCAACAGGATGACGATAATCCTCCTGTAAACAACAACACTGATCAATTGACGAACGACGGTACGTTTAGGAGCTTTTTAGAATTCATGCAACATCAGGCGAAGGCAGCTCCTGTTCATAATGCAGGAGGAAACAATGGCAACCCACGGTTGGTCACCGCTGAGCAATTCAAGGAGCTGGGACCACCAGAGTTTTTTGGAAAGCCAGAACCACTTAAGGTGAAGACGTGGTTAAAGCAGATCACCAAGATATTTGATGTCTTGGGATGCTCCGAGGAGCAAAATGTTCCCTTTGCCACCTTTATGTTGCGTGAAGAAGCAGATCACTGGTGGGAATCTGTAAAACGTACCCAGCCTGACGCACTCAAGATGTCTTGGGAGAAGTTCCAAGAGCTATTCAATGACAAGTACTTTTCCGAAAGCATTCGTCACATGAAGGAGGTGGAATTTATCAAGTTGGAGCAAAACAACATGATCGTGTCGTAGTACGAAGTCAAGTTTGTCGAGTTATCCCGATTTGAGTCCCACTTGGTTGATAATGAAGAGAGAATGACGTGGATGTTTTTAAGAGGTTTGAAGCCAGAGATACGTCAATATCTTATTTATCATAAACTGTGTTGGTATTCAGATGTTGTAAATAGGGTTCAGTTAGTGGAGCGCGATAACGAGTCAACGCAACCAAAAGAGAGCAGCCGACAAAATAATAATACCGGTGATAACAGTCATCAAAGCGATGATAATAAGCATAGAGGGAATCAACATGCCAGAAATGGTAACCACTTCGGTGGTAATCATGGTCAAAATAATAAGAATGGACATTTCAAGAAGAGGAGATTCAACAATGAAGGAAAGACGTCAGCACAAGCACCCGTTGTTAAAGAAGGAGAACGACCACCTATCATATGTTTCAAATGCGGAGGGGAGGGGAACATCAGTCCAAACTGCGCGATGTCGTCCAAAGCATGTTATAATTGTGGAAGAGAAGGTCACTTAGCCCGATTTTGTCGTTCACCGAAGACAAGTTCAGCTAGGATGGAGGCACCAAAGGCCATCCCAGAAAAGTCAAAGCCGGTAGTTTAAGAGAGAGCATTTTTTTCGTGACAAGGAACCTGAATAAAATTATCACGGGTTAGTTAATTATACATTCTTGCGAGTCTATGCCTTATTAGATACCGGTTTTACCCATTATTTTATCTTTCTTGCTTGCGCTCAACGTTTAAATTTGACTTCGGAGAAATTAGACTTTGACTTATTGGTTGAAACTTCGATATTAGAAACCTTCGTTACCTCCACTATTTATAAATCTTGTTCAAATCAACACTTTCACGTTACGTGTCGATCTTGTCTCTTTGAAAATACTCGCCTTTGATGCGATTTTAGGAATCGATTGGTTAACTACTCATCATGCTTTTCGTAAGGTTGTTAGCTTTCATATTCCTAACCAACCTATTATGCGAATTCAAGTAACCAAACCACTAAAGTCAATCATTATCATATCAAGCCATAAGTAAAGAGCCCTTATCCTATCGTTGTTGACTTCCTTATGTGGAATGCACCGAAGCTAGACTTTCCGTAGGAGACGCTGTGAATGACGATGGCAAGTTGATAGGTATCAATATGACGTACTATCCAAGTCTTGGATGAAGGTCACAATTTTAAATGATATTTTTATTGTTAATAAATTTTCTGACGTATTCTTGAAGACTTCTTAGCCTACCCTAGAGCGTGAAATCGAATTTTGTATTGACCCCAGTACAAAACCCTTTCCTAAAACCCTCAAATATTTCTTTACTTAAAACGAATGTAACATGTGCCAAAGACATTGGCTCGAGCTGTTGAAGATTACAATCGTACCATGCAATATCATCGTAAAAGTACGAACGTGGTAGCTGACGTGTTGAGTAGAAGATCGTATGCGGTTACAACTGCGAATATACGAACCCATGTGAAGATAACGAATATACGATTAGAATCGACTTTAATCGATAAAGTTAAAGCCGATCAAGCTACATAATCAGAGCTGATGAATGTGAAGAAGAAGGTTCAAGAGGGCATTATTCTAAAAGCAAGAATTGACGAAGAGAGGAAATCTCAACCCTCGATTTAATTGGCCTATTTAAAATTTTTGATGAAGTAGGAACTGTGGCCTATAGACTCATTTTACCGCCAAGTATGTTGCGTGTTCAGAACATTTTTTTTCGTATCGATGTCACGTAAATATGTAGACGACCCGAACCACATTATTAATTTAGAACCGGACGAGATAGCAGAAGATTTAACGTATGAGGAGATACGTGTTAACATCTTGGATAAGAAGGATCATATTCGACCCTCAAAGGTTATACCTCAAGAGTTAGAATCTGAAATGAAGTCGAGGTATCCTCCCATGTTCAGCATACCAAGTACGTACGTAAATTTTGAGGGCGAAATTCCATATGGAGGGGAGATTATGAGACCCTAGATTTTATGAATAAATATTTAATTTTCTCGAAATAATTTTTTTTAAATATTATGGTGTGGATTTGATATAATGTTATAGTTGTGGGTAATATTTATAAATTTTGCAAAATACGCAAGTTGTTATATAATATTCGATTGGTCGAGGAATATTCTTTTTGTCGGGGAATATCCGTACGACGGTACAATCATTGGTGGACCCCACAATGAAATTATTGTCGGATTGAGAAAATGACAAAAATATTTTTATAAAAATAACGGCGGAGGTGTTACCGTTAAAACTGTTGAACTACCCGATAGTAAAAGTACAGTAATACGCATGGTTGCATAGTAGCACACGGTATTGATTATTGATGCTTACGTGAGAAGTCACTCATTTATACTCAATTATTGCTACAGTAATTGCTGCATCATATCTCTTATATTATTGATTCAATTATTGTCACAGTATCATATGTATAATATGTTATATTATTAAATCAATAATTGAGACGACAAGTTATAATATTAAGGATTAATAATTGTTGAAAGATTAAATATGTGTTGATTAAAAATAAAATGATTTGTGGTAATATTTATTCAATCCCTGATGTATATAAAGAGTCTATTATGAGACGTTTGTTGTGACGACCCCAAAATAGGTCCATTCCATCCAACCCATTCTGAGTCGCCAAATACATGGTACAGAAAATAAATACAACTTTATTAATACAATTGTCGTGCAAGATACGACAACACTTAAACTGTGAGTTTAAATACAAATATATATCAACTGTGACTCATGTCCCAACCGTGGACAGCACCTCATAATGACAACTTACATAAAGGTATAGTCGAAAATTGTTTTAGAAATTAGAATCTTTGGGAACTGCTCAAGGAAACCTTCGTACATGGGAGGCCATGCGTCTAGGTTATGATAGATATCATATGGCCACAGAATTATCCTTGGTTGACCCAATAGACCCCAAAGAAAAACGAGAAGATTACTATCATATTCTTCCCAATGGTGAGTCTTCTCTTGACATATCATTATCTCCACTATCTCTAATTGGGAATTAAACTCCAAATAAACACCAAGATTATATAGGTAGTGCTCGTAAATATACTCAGCAAGTGGATGAGCACAACCCTGTCTTATGATGACACGAGGTGGTACGTCATTAGACATCTTGTATGATAGTAGCAAAACACCCTTCCAAAGTTGAGTTCACCTCACCCTATTCGGTTCACCAAAATTAAATATCAAATGATGACCACCATTCTATTCCCCTGTTATCCCCCGCTTGACCCAGCTACACTTTTATTACCTGAAAGGAATTGTGAAGCAAAAGGGTGAGCACAACTAGCTCAGTAAAGAATATCATGACTAAAGATAAAAAAATTATCAATAGCCTTCAACAGTAATAAATCAGAGATTTAGAACATATGGTAGATGATAAAACTTTTCAACCATAGTTGCAGCGGAACGGGCAATCCATTAGAAGAGTCAAATAGACCATAAAATCTATTATCTTCTCCATGTTAAAAGTCCATCAACAATGTTTTATCCCTGTAATATTAATCAACAATTCATGTCCACAATCACGTGAATAACTCATAATAGTAATTGTTGTTCTAAATTCCTTTTCTCATCCAGGACAAAGATAATTTTCTTCACCTGAAACATCAAAGATCATGGTTATACCAAATCACAGTTCATGTTCATAATCATACTAATAAATTCATCTTTGCACTACGAGCCAAAGATATTCATCAACAAACCATCTTTGCACTACATGCCAAAGATATTCATCAGAAATCATTCATCTTTGCACTACGGGCCAAAGATATTCATCAATAAGTCATCTTTGCCAAAGATATTCATATCTCAAAGAAATATATAATCATTTCAGAATTTATATAAACAATAATTATAACCATGTTGATCAATTCACCTTTGAACTTAAGCTAAAGATATTCAATTATAAATTCAATGGTCATGATCATACCAGTCACATTTCAACTTTTCACTACTGGCCAAAGAGAACCCTAGTCATAGTCATACCAATACTCTACCCATCTTTACACTCCAGTGAAAGAGAATTTCAATATCAGGGTTATAAAAATGTTATATATGATAATAAAATCAATATAATCAATATATAGTTTTAATCTCCAAAGTAATATTCATAAATCAACTATAATTTGGTTAGAAAAAGAAATCAATTTTGTAATGAATAGTAACTCGTGAATAGTAACTCATGAATAATAACCCGTCGTGAATAGTAACTCGTGAATAGTAAATCATGAATAGTAACTCGTGAATAGTAACTCATGAATAGTAACCTATCGTGAAAAAGTTCTAAATTTGATAAAAAGTTCAAACCAATATTTCTGCATAATGATATTAAAGAAATAATATCATTTATGAAGAAAATAATCTCCCTTACAATCCCTTAAAATCCCTTACCATCCCTTACAATCCCTTACCTCGAAAGAGCAGTACTGGAATGTCGGATATAATGTTGAACGAACTTGCACCGTATAGCAATACTCAAAGTACTAAAATATTCACAAAAATACGCTCGATATTATAGAGAGAGAAATCTTTAGTTTCTGGTGTGATTTTCAATTCTAACATCAGCACCCTATTTATAGAAAAATACTTAGAACACCAAAGCAGAAAATTTAATAAAATATAATAATTATTAAAATTTGTCTACGCCAACCTTTGAATTCAGATTTCAGCATGCTTAACAACACATGAGCCCACCAACCAACCCTAGGCAGTTACACGCAAGGCGTAGGCAATTCGGCGGAGAGTAAGCATGCATTAAACCCAACGCCCACATTCCAACAGTGTTAACGGTAACGATTACGCCGTTATTTATAAAAACTTTAATTTGTCTTTTCTTCATCCGACAGTTATTCTGTTATGGGGCCCACAAATGGATGCGCCGTCGTACGAATATTTCCCGACAAAAAGAATATTCCACGACCAAATGAATATCCCTCAATAGAAATAAGTATTTTATAACCACTTGCTTATTTTGAAAAAATTACATATATCACTCTTAACTTTAAAATTTTATCAATTTAACCATTTACTAAATAGTAATTATAAGAAAAATTGAATAATTTTATTTCATAAAATTCGAGGTCTTACATTTGTGTTAAATTTTGGTTATTCTATGGAGGCCCATATGTCATCATCTAAAGAGTCTCTTTCGTCAATAGTAATTACCTTTTATCAGACGTCAAACCACTTGCCAATTCATATTACAGACGTCGAACCAATTGTCGTTTCACATTACAGGCGTCGAACCAATTGTCGTTTCACATTACAAGCGTTAAACCACTTGGTGTTTTACATTACAGGCGTCAAACCACTTTTCTTTTCACATCACCAGTCGTCAAGCCGCTTGCCTTTTCACATTACAAGTGTTAAGCTAGAAATCTTCTATAAATAGAGGCTTAGTTCTTCATTATTTTTGACGAATTCATTCAAGCTATAGAGAGAGAAAGTATAGAGAGAATAAGAGAGAAAGAAGAAGAGTATTCTATTACTACACTACTGCAGTATTCAATCTCCTACTAATGTAAGGGGTGTTATTTCTTTTGCATTCATGAAGAAAACTTCTGTTATTCCATTATTTATTATTCTGTTGAAATAACCTGTATACGCGGGCTACCCTATACTTGGTGAAATTCTTCAGTTATTCCAGTCTTTATTATTCTGTTGGAATATCCTGTCTGTGCGTTTTACACCGGACCTGGTTCCAGTCTTTATTATTCTGTTGGAATATCCTGTCTGTGCGTTTTACGCCGGACCTGGTTCCATTCTTTATTATTCTGTTGGAATATCCTGTATGTGCGTTTTACGTCGGACCTGGTTCCGTTATTTATTATTCTGTTGGAATTATCTGCCTATGCGGTCTATCGCATGCATGGTGATTTCTTTTGTTATTCCATTCTTTATTATACTCAGTTGGTTAAAACTTTAACTTCTATACTCCATGAAATTAGTGGAATATCCTTGATATTTGTGCTTTATCCAGTATCTTTTCATGGAAATATTCTTCTGAGCATTCTTGAATTTTACTCTACAAAGCAATATCATGTTGACAGTTTGGACGTTACTGGTTCCTGGATAAATTAATTATTGAACTTGTTTTATTAAATTCTTATATCATTGTCATCATCCTCATGTTTATATTTTGTTGAAAGTCATCTATGACCTGTAGTGCATAGATGGACTTGGTATGATTATGACCAGGGATTATTCAGTATAATCATAACCGTAATGTTACAAATGATGTGAAAAAAGTCCTCATTGGCCCGTAGTGCATTGATGGATAGTTTTTGGTATGATTATGGCTATGGATTCTCTTTGGCCTTAGAGCAAAGATGAATTGTTTTATGGCATGATCATGACCATTAATGAATACACAAATATTCTTGGCCCGTAGTGCATGGATAATTGTGGTCGTGATACTAAAGAATATCCTTGGCCGTAGTGCAGGGGTGATTCGATGATGTGGATTATTTATTAAGCTGAGTCTCAGCGACAAAAGTGACGAAAAACCTTTTAAATCATAAAAGATAGTAGATTTTATTCTCTACTCGACTCTTTTAATGGATTGATTGTTCCGCTGCAGTTAAACTTGATGTTTGTTATATTGTATCAGTTTAACACTGTTTAAGGCTAATGATAAATTATTCTGAATTATCTTAGTCATAATATTTCTTACTGAGCTAGTTGAGCTCACCCTTTCTTTCACTGTTCTCTTCAGGAAATGAGAATATAGCTGGGACGAGTCGGGAAACGGAGTGATGGTCCTAGATGGTGCATTAGTAGTCCTCACTATTCTGTGATATAGTGTGATAATAATTGTAATGAGGACTCCTTTTGAGTTTGTATACTCTCTAGTAGACAATATTTGTATTCAAACTCACAGTTTATGTTTTGTCGTATTGTACACGACAATTGTATTATTAAGTTGTATTTGAATTTTGTACCATGTATCTGGCGACTCAAGATGGGTGATGTATACTTAATTTTGGGGGCGTCACATTAGTGACCCTTCAGAAGGGACATAACCCTTTGAAAAGGTACTATTTTGTCAAAACGACGTAATTTTAAGGCATAATGGAAAGGGCACGTCCGTTCGGACTACAAAACGAAGTAGTTTTAGTCTTATTAGAACAAAAACGACGTAGTTTTAGTCTTAACAAAAAAGGGCGCATTCGTTCAATCAAAAAGCGACGTAGTTTTGGGGTGTCATTTCAGACAGATAGCCTTTCCCAAAACGAGGAAGTTTAGACGTGTTCGTTCGGCAGATACCGCTTCTCAAAACGACACAATATTAATAATATAACTAAAATTAAAATAAAAATAAAAATTTAAAATAAAAATTTTAATCTAAATATTTTTTCCCAAAAAATTATATACAAGGACCCAGAACCACATACTACGAGCCCAAGCCAGGCCAGGCATGCCGTTTAGTCGGCGACGGAGGCGCGCACGTGTGTGTTCGAGCTAAGTCTTGACTAGGTCCTCTCCCTTACACAAAAGGGGGTGCCCCTTAGGGCCTAAACTTAGGAGCAACTTTAATTCTTTAGTTCTTAACCGATGTGGGACTTGGCTTCCCACATGTATTTATTATCATTTATCATTTTCAAAGGTGATCTTTGGGAGTTAATATCTCATTCATTACTTCATGGATTTGAGTTTTTAAATACTTAATTTAATGGGTTAAATGCTTTCTAAGTCACTGTACTATATGTCAACTTACAACTGGGTCACTGAACCTTTTTTTCTTACAGTCAACTCGCTAAACTCGATTTTTCTAACAAAAAGTTAAAAAATCGTTAAACTCGTTTGAATGTTAACGGAAAACAGCTGAGTTGTTAAAAAAAGCCTATGTGGCAGTTAGTATGCGACGTGGCAGTGATGATATGGATTTGTAGGAAAACTTTTATGAAAAATGGGGGGAAAAAATAAACTATAATATAAATTTAAAAATTTTGCCAAAAAATAAAATATATAAAAAAATATTTAATTATTTTTGTAATTAATATCAAATAAATTTTTATTTATAATTAAGCCATTTATAAAACATAAAAACTAAAAGTTTGCTAATTATTTAGTTATTTTTTAATATAATTAATAACAAATATAATTGAAAAATATATTTAATTAAGTTTTTATCAATACCAAATAATTTTTCTAACAAAAAATTTTAAAAACCTTCAAACTAGTTTATTAAAAAAATTAATTAATAAAAAAACGAATGTCAATTTTAAAATTTAAAATTTATTAATAATTATTTTTAATTAAAAAAATGCAGTTTTTTTAAGAAAATGAAAACACATTTTTTTTAATAAAAAAAACAGTTTCTTTTTCTTAAAAAAGCAGCTTTTATTAAAAAATAAAAAAGCGCAGTTTATTTTTCTTAAAAAAAAATTTAAAAAACCGTTTTTATTAAAAACAAAAAAGCAATTTTTTTAAAAGAAAAATAAAGCAATTGTTTTTGTTTTTTTTAAAAAACGCTTTTATTTTTGTTAAAAAAATAAAAAAAAATCATTTTTTTATAAGTAAAATAAAGCAATTATTTTTGTTAAAAAAAATTCAAAGAAAAATAAAGTAACTATTTTTTGTTTTTTTTTAAAAAACGCATATTTTTTTCCTTAAAAACTGCTTTTTTATTATTTAGTTTTTTAAGAAATGCAAACTGTGTTTTTTTAATTTTTATTAAAAAAAATCCATTTTCATTTTCTTAAAAAAACTGTATTTTTTATACTTTAAAATATATTTTTTCTCATTTTTCATAAATTTTTTCTTACAAATCCACATCATCACTGCCACGTCGCATACTAACTGCCACATAGGTTTTTTTGACAACTCAGCCGCTTTTCGTTAACTGTCAAACGAGTTTAACGATTTTTTTAACTTTTTGTTAAAAAAGTGAGTTGACTGTAAGAAAAAAAAGTTCAGTGACCCAGTTGTAAGTTTACATATAGTACAGTGACTTATAAAGCATTTAACTCTTAATTTAATCTACTCATGGAGTATAACACATTGATATGTGGAATCATTATAAATAATTAATGACACCCATATTGATTTAGACTCAAATTCTAACACTATGTTTTTTAATATGAAAAAACATTGAACTTGGGCTTTGAAAAATGAAACCCAAAAGTCAACATAAATGATTGGAAAAGGCAGTCGATTCATTCTATGATTCTACAATTTGGTACTACCTCCGCTCTAAAAAATTATCGTTTAAGATTTTTGCACATGGATTAAGAAAGTATTATTTATCAAGTAAAATTTAGTTGAAATTCCATCATTATCCCTTTATGGAAAGTTGAAAACTATTAATATAAGGGAGAGAATTTCTTGGGACAATGAGAGAAGGTAGGAGTAATATAAAAAAGTAAAAATAATTTATTCTCCTCGAAAGTTGTAAAAGACAAATATTTTGAAATAATTTTTTTTTAAAACGACAATCTTTTAAGAACGGAAAGAGTATTTAGAAAATATAGAACGTTGGTAAAGATCAAAAAAGGCAGCCGAATATATATATATATATATATATATATATATATATATACTAACTGGGTCCCGTGCCTCCGGCACTGTATGGACAATATGATTTATTTCAAACTTTGAACGACCAAAATAATTTATTAAGTGAGCGGAAAATTTAAAGTCATTTGTATTAAATTAAATTATTATTAGATTATTAAATAGATAGATGTATGAACGGTGGGATTTATCCCAAACTTTGGACGGCCCAGATGATTTATCAAGTGAGCGGAAAATTCAAAATCATTTGTATTTTATTAAATTATAAATTATTATTAGATTATTAGATAGATAGATGTATTTTATTAGATAGATGTATGAACGGTGGGATTTATCCCAAACTTTGGACGGCCCAGATGATTTATTAAGTGAGCGGGAAATTCAAAATCATTTGTATTTTATATATATACTAGTTGTGTCCCGTGCCTCCGGCACTGTATAGACAATATAATTTATCTCAAACTTTGAACAATCAAAATAATTTATTGAGTGAGCAGGAAATTTAAAGTCATTTGTATTTTATTAGATAGATTATTAGATATATAGATGTATTTTATTAGATAGATGTATGAATGGTGGGATTTATCCCAAATTTTGGACGGTCCAGATAATTTATTAAGTGAGCGGGAAATTCAAAATCATTTGTATTTTATTAGATATATATATATATATATATATATATATATATATATATATATATATATATATATATATATATATATAAAGTTTATTCCATTAAAAGAGTAATTGTGTTTTGTCAATGTTACATCATGGATACATAATTGTAGATTTTATATTTTGAATAAGAGAATAAATTATTTAAGTACTACTTCTCTCTCCTTTGTCTTTCAAATGATGATGTCTAAAGTATATTTTACACATAAATAAAAAAATAAATAAAAAATTAAGTTTATTTTTAGTGATCTCAAATTTTTTCATAAAAGTATGCTTCTTTCATTTTTTTTATATAGTAGTGGACCTCATTAAATGACATATTTATCGTTTACTTTATGTACTTCTTGTCATTCTTTTGAGTATCAAAAAAAAATTATATGTCAAGGCATCCTTTAGAGAACAGAGAGAGTATAGGTTAAAATTATTTTTTTCTATTGACCAATAATAAATATATCAAGTAGATAATTTGAGAGATTATCAAAAAGTTTGAATCGTATTGACAGATTGTGTAATTATTTATTATAGTAAAATTATTTAATTAATCATACTGAATCTGTTAATGTAAATTATATATATTTATATTATAAAGCCCCCAGGATAGGTTTGGTAGTTTTGTGTTACTACATTCTTCTTTTTCTCTTTTACCCTTACAAGTGTAATTATGTTATTATTTTGTTTTTTTAATATTATTTTTTTTATTTTATTCTCTAAATTTTATAAAATTTTTATTTTATACCATATAATTTATACACGCAATGCATGTACCACTTAGACCTGGTAAAAATCGACCCAAGTCCGTGTGCCGGCTCGTTCCGTCCGTCAAAACTCGGACTTTGGACTTCATTTTTTTAGTTCATCAAAACCTGGGCCATTTTTGGCCCGACCCGGGGATGGCCCGGTCCGTTTAGGCTAGGCCCATAGCCCATAAATGCGTCAAAATTTGATCATAAAGTACTCCAAGCCCATAGGCCGGGCCGGGCCGGGCAGACCCGTCCGTCAAAACGCTTGCTTTAAGCTTCACCTTTTTAACCCACCAAAAATTAGACAATTTTGATCCGACCCTCCAATGGCCCGACCCGGCCCGACTATGACCCAACCCATTTGGGCCAGTCAGACCTGTTTGCCAGGTACCACTGAAAAAAAATGATATTTTCACGTGAAAATGTCCGTCACTATTTTTAGAATGATAGTTATGTTTTGTTTATTAATATTAAAATTACAAATTTCTTGCTTGGATAAAAATTGTGGGACTTGATATCAAAAAGTACATGTATCGGGGGAAATCCTATACATACCATTAAAAATAGGGCAACATGTCTTTTAAACTACTCCAACAAGGCAACAACCAACTGCAACAGGCAACAGCTAGCTATCTACTTATCAGATTCAGAAGACATAGTCAGAGCCACGTCGTTTTGTCCACGTGGACTCCCCGCAATTTTCTCGTGCTTTCTTCTCCGTTTTCCCAAAACCCCGTAACTTTCTCTCCCCTCTCGTTGTAAAAGTTACAGCCTGTCACCGGTTACTACCGGTCATCCGGTTTATTCTACATTAATTTTTTCTCCAGTTGGGTTGAGGGTTGACTTTTAAATCCCACTACTTTCCAAGCATGGTGACACAATTTTTTATTTTAAAAAAATAAATGAATAAATACATGGAGCCTGATAATGAAATTGATATAAATTTTAGGGTTAAATTCAGATGACTACCTAGGGTTTGAGCGGTTTTCCACTTAACCACCTGTAGTCAGTAAAGCTATATTTAAACTCCCGACTTTTTGAGTTGAAGTGAAAACGTCACATTTTCCGTCCAAGTTAACTGTGTGTGTATGTCACACGCCAAAAACGCGTGAAAATGGCTATAACGGTCCAAAAAAATAGTATATGTCCAAAATACCCTCTTCTTCCTTCTTCTATACGAGAGAAAGAGAGAGACAACAGAGTAGCAAACGAACGTAGCAAGTATTGATGAACGTCGATAGCTTGAGAGCGCATCCCTGGCTTATCCCATCGCGATCCGTCGATAGCTTGTGTAGGGGTAGGCAACAGTGAGGAGAGATTTGGTACTCACTCCCAAAGTCCAGATCTGTTGGAATTCGAATTTGATTCACTCTTCTTTTTCCCATCTCTCTATTTCATCGAAAAATCAAAACCAGAAAAAGAAGAATAAGATGTAGTTGTGTTGAAGAGTTTGTTCCCAGATTTGAAGATTAGTGGCATATGGGAAATTGGTCTGGTGGGTGCATTAGGGGGTCAAGTTTGAAGGACTCCTGATTTTGCAGATGTGTTGGGGGCAGGAAATGCAAGGGAATGCCAAGACAAATGCATAAATAATTTTTCTTGTAGCGCCTATGGATATGTAATTGGAATTGGGTGCATGGTATGGAGTGGTGATTTGGTTGATATTGAGCATCTTGGAGATCAAATCCGATTCCACCTTCTCAAACCTCCAAAATCATGCAAAACAAGCAATTGAATCCGAGTTTTCAGGGCAATTTGTGTTTTGTTTAGCTCATCTTCGTTACATCATATTTTACCTGTTTTTTGTTCTGTTGAATGTAGCCTTTCGGGGTTGTTCCTGTGATTCAAGATGGAGATTTCACTTTGTCTGGTATATACTTCTTATTACATTTTGTATCTCAAAAGCAGAAACCCAATAGAGTGACTATAGTGAGATTTATTCACTATTTTATTCACTATTTTGTATCTCTTTACTCTAGTTTGTTACATTTCAAAATTTGGATCTGTGTATATTACTGATGTATTTGTGTATCTGTGTATGCTTCTTAAGTTCTTATGATTTCTGTGTACATGCAGAGTTCATTTGATTGATCGTATTACTGCATAGCAGATTCTGTATTGGATTATTTTTTTTGGTTGAGATTAAAACAGAGCAGAGCAAAGCTTTGTATTCTCTGTTCCTTTGCCTGTAAACATGGAGGGTAATTAAGTTTTTAGGCAAATAAAGTAACGGAGTTAAGACGGAAAACATTTTTTTACTTTAACTCAAAAAGTCGAGAGCTTAAATGTAGCTTTACTGACTACAGGTGGTTAAGTGGAAAACCGCTCAAACCCCAGATGGTCATCTGAATTTAACCCTAAATTTTAAGATTTGGCTCCACTCGGTTATACTTTTTATCCAACTTCATAGCATAAATTAATTATTTAATCTTAATAATTTTATTAGTAATAATTAAAATGTTAGTAGATAGTTAATGATATTAAGATCAATCCTATAAAAAATTTAAAATCATAAAAAAAATCACCTTTAAAAGTTTAAATTAATTTTCACTTATTAAAATTTTGAAGAAAAATTCAAATGTTCATCAAATGGTGAAAATGTTTCGGATTACTTTTATTTTTGGAACAATTACGCTATTTAATATAATAAATTAGTTGACCGGTGTTAATTTCAATTATACTATGTACAATTATAAAAATATGATGTATTTGATAAAATTAGAGGGAAGAAGTAAATTTTGGAATTCGGTTGAACAACCAAAAAATTTATCTAGTATAATAGTTTTATTGATGATATATTTCATTTCTAAAATATAAGATTATTATTGACTTTTTAAAATCAATTTTTTAAAATTAATTTAAAATATTTTTAAGCTTAAAATTGACATGAATTTCATTAATTTTAGTTAACGCATGGACAAATTTGCAAACTATCTCAAAATTATTTTTTATTATAATAATTTTTCATAATTTTTAGTAAATCATCTCAATTTTAAATTTGAATCATCTCATCAGCTAAATGTATATTATTTTTAGATTGATCGTTAAGATATTAAAACTCTAAGAAGATAATTCTTAGATTTTTATTAACGCACGTATAAGAATTATAGAGCTTTTAATTATAAGAGAACATGATAGTTTTAAATTGTAAATTCTAGTGATACTAAAGATTAATTGAGACTGATTAGAGCTATTTTAAATCCTATGTAATATATTTTTAATTATAAAAAAGAAAGATTAACCAAAAAATTTCCTTAATTATATAAATAAACAAGCTAGCTCATTAGCCCAAGCAAGGCACTAGTTGTATAATTATCATATTGTTTGTAATGACCCAATATGTAAGACCTCAACTTATTATAAATAAAATCGAATTTCCTCTAATTATATTTGTGAATAATAAGGTATTAATTTGATATAATTCTCTGGTTATGGGTGAAATATACAAATTTTGCAAAATATGCAAGTGGTTATAAAATAATCATTGTTGTCGGAGAATATTCGTTTGGTCGTGGAATATTCTTGTTGTCGGGGAATATTCGTACGACGGCGCAGTCATTTGTGGGCCCCATAACAGAATACTGTCGGATGAAGAAAACGACAAGTTTGAGTTTTTATAAATAACGGCGTAGTTGTTACCGTTAACACTGTTGGAATACCCCGTGGTTAAAATACAGTAATACGCGTGGATGCACAGTATTGATGAATTATTGATCCTTACGTAAGAAGACACTACTCAATAATTATTACAGTAGTTACTGTTCAATATTTTATTTTATTGATTCAATAATTGCTGCGTTGATATTTTATATTATTGTTGTTTCAATAATTGTCACTGCACAGTATTTTCCATTATCAGATCAATAGTTTATATTATTTGAATAATATTATTAGATAGCATTATTGGCAATGTCTAGAAAGTTCTGTCAAGGAGAGGTTTGGTCACCTAATTGCGCGCCAATAAGGTGAAATTCATATTGGAAAGCCCCCACTTTCCTGGGAACGGCCTGATTGTCATAAATGTGATTCTGTAATATTATTTGTGAATAATTAATTATTGATTCATATGATACGGAAATATTTATTTTATGTGGATATAAATGTTGGATATATTTATTGTGATTAAAAATGAAGGAATTAATGTTGAGGTGTTTTATCAGTATTTTTTTCAGAATGAAATTATTAAAAATTAAATCAGTATTTTTGAGATATATTGTGTGAGTTATAATTTTTAATCTGACCGTTGGATCGTTATAATTTTTGGATATGTTATACATATATAAGTTGAGTATATGTCCACAAATTTTGAATCGTTAAAAATGAACGTATGATTTGTTATGAATTTTAAGAGGTGACTGATTCAGAAATTAGATTTATAAATGATTTTGGTGGAAAATTCTAGAATTGAGTGGGCCCCACTTGTGGTTGGTGAAGAAATATGCTGAATTTATTTCAAATGTGGTGGGTGTGAATAGTAGCAGGTAAAGCCATCAGGTTACAGGTCAAGTCTGCTAACATTTTCCTATAAATAGAGGGCTAAGTTAGAATTGAAAATTACACCAGAAACAAGTTTTCTCTCTTTCTCTCTCTAGATTATTGAGTGTATTTTGTGAGTATTTAGACACTTTATGAGTTTCTATTCATCAGTGCAAGTTTTCTTCAGCCTTATATTGATATTCCGATCAGAAGTATTGATATTTTGAGGTAAGAGATATTATTTTCTTCATATATGATATTATTTCTTCAATATCATTATGCCGAAGTATTGATCTGAATTTTTATCAAATTTGGAACTTTTTGTGTCGGGGTTACTATTCACGTATACGGTACTATTCACGTATACGACACTATTCACGAATAAGGCACTATTCACCGAAAAATGAAATTTTTTTCTTTTTGTCCAAGATGTCTATTATGGTTACTATCTTTAATTGTATCCATGTTTTGATCTTTATTTTTGAATTCCACTTTAAAATTGGTATTTATAAAGTATTATTGATCTTGGATAAACTGTTATACGAATCTCTACTATTTGTCCTTCTGTTTCACTGGATTCATTTTCTTTAAAATATTTTTCATCATCCTCAGTCTTAAATGATGATATTACTAAATATCTTCGGCCTGTAATGCAAAGATAAATTGTGAAACCCCAGATTTTATGAATAAAGAATTAATTTTCTCGAAATAATTTTTTAATATTATGGTGTGAATTTGAGATAATATTATAGTTGTGGGTAGTATTTATAAATTTTGCAAAATATGCAAGTTGTTATATTATGTTCGATTGGTCAGGGAATATTCTTTGTGTCGGAAAAATATTCGTACGACGGTACAATTATTGGTGGACCCCACAACAGAATTATTGTCGGATTGAGAAAACGACAAAAATATTTTATTAAAAATAACGGCGGAAGTTTTACCGTTGATACTGTTGAACTACTGGGTAGTAAAAGTACAGTAATACGCGTTGTTGCATAGTAGCACACGGTATTGATTATTGATATTTATGTGAGAAGTCGCTCAGTTTGATTCAATTATTGTCGATTAATAATATGAATTATTATAGCGATGATGACGTTTTGTTTTATTCGTATTATTAACGTAATAAAACAGAAACATCTTTTTATATAAAACAGAATACTTTATTAAAGTTATTCTATAAATAGAATATATTATATTTTATTATGCATAGTGTCGCATAGTGTTTTGCATAGTGTTGCATAGTGTTTGCATAGTAAAAATCTTTTTATATAAATAGAATATATTATATTTTATTTAAAAGATTTTTCTTTAAATATGGACCGTCAGATTAAAGTAAATCAATCTGGATCGTTTATGGATTAGTTACTATGCATTCCATTTTCCTATAAATAGAAGCTCATTCCTTCATTATTTTCTTACGAATTCATTGAAACTCTAGAGAGAGAAATTATAGAGAGAAGCTATAGAGAGAAAATTATAGAGAAAAAGAAGAAGAGTATTCTGCTACTTCACTACTTCTATATCCAATTTCTGTTACGGTAAGGGGTGTTATTCTTTCTTATTCATGAAGAGAACTATTGTTATTCCATTTCTTATTATTCTATTGGAATAACCTGTATACGCGGTCTACCCTATACTTGGTGACATTCTTCTATCATTCTGTTGGAACATCCTGTCTGTGTGTTTTACACCGGACCTGGTTCCGTCTTTATTATTATTCCGTTGGAACATCCTGTCTGTGTGTTTTACACCGGACCTGGTTCCGTCTTTATTATTCTGTCGGAATATCCTGTCTGTGCTATACGCCGGACCTGGTTCCATCATTTATTATTCCGCATTTATTATTCTGTTGGAACATCCTGTCGGTGTGAATTTCACCTGACCTGGTTCCGTTATTTAGTATTTTGTTGGAATAACCTGCCTGTGCGAAGTTCCTCATGCATGGTGATTTCTGTTGTTATTCCATTCTTTATTATACTCAGTTGGTTAAAGTTTTGACTTCTATACTCCATGAAATTAGTAGAATATCCTTGATATTTGCGCTTCATCCAGTATCTTTTCAGGAAAATATTCTTCTGAGCATTCTTGAATTTTACACCACAAAACAGTATCGTGTAGACAATTTGGACGTTATTGGTTCATGGACAAATTAATGATGAAGTCAATTCCAGCTGGGATAATGATGCCAAAGGATGTCCCAGACAAGCCAAGGCCGGTAGTTTAAGAGAGAGCGTTTTTTTTTCTCGTGACGAGGAACCTGAATAAAATTATCACGGGTAAGTTAATCATAAGCTCTTACGAAGTCTATACCGTGTTAGATACCGGTTCTACTCACTCTTTTATTTCACCTAGTTGTGTTCAATGTTTGTACTTAACTCCGGAGAAGTTAAACTTTGATTTATCTATTGAAATTCCATTGAAACCTTCGTTACCTCCACTGTTTATAAATCTTATTTGATTCAAATTGACACTTTCACATTACGTGTTGATCTTGTCTCTTTGAAAATACTTGCCTTTGATGCGATTTTAGGAAACGATTGGTTAACTACTCATCATGTTTTTCGTAAGGTTGTTAGTTTTCATATTCCTAACCAACCTATTATGCGAATTTAAGCAACCAAACCACTAAATTCAATCATTGTCATATCAAGCCATAAGTAAAGAGCCCCGATCCTTTTGTTGATGACTTCCTTGTGTAGAATGCACCGAAGCCAGACTTTCTGTAGGCGACGTCGTGAATGAAGATAATAAGTTGATAGGTATCATTGTAAGGTGCTATCTAGGTTAAGGGATAGAAGTCACAGTTGGTATCAATGTGACGTACTATCCAAGTCTTGGATGTGAGTAACAGTTTTGAATGATATTTTTATCATTAATAAATCTCTTGACGTATTCCTGAAGACTTCTTAGCCTACCCCAGAGCGTAAAATCGAATTTTGTATTGACACCAGTACGAAACCCATTTCTTAATCCCTCAAAATATTTTTTTTCAACTAAAACGAACGTAATATGCGCCAAAGACGTTGACTCGAGCTGTTGAAGATTACGATCGTACTATTCAATATCATCGTGGAAGAGCGAACGTGGTAGCTGACGTGTTGAGTAGAAGATTGTAAGCGTTTACAAGTGCGATGTTGTTAACACAAAGACTCATTTCGTATAACTTGCAAATGATGAAGATAGAGTTAAAGACTCTAGGGACCCACGTGAAGATAACGAATATACGAGTAAAATTGACTTTAATCGATAAAGTTAAAGACGCTCAAGCTACATACCCGAATCTGAAGAATGTGAAGAATTAAGAAGGTTCAAGAGGGCGTTATTTTAGAAGCAAGAATTGACGAATAGAGAAAGTCTAAACGCTTGATTTTATTGGCCCATTTGAAATCCTTGATTGAGTAGGAACTGTGACTTATAGACTCGTTTTACCGCCAAATATATTGCGTGTTCATAACATTTTTTTTTTTTCGTATCGATGTTACGTAAATATGTGGACGACCCGAACCACATTATTAATTTAGAACCGGATGAGATAACGGATGATTTAACGTTTGAAGAGATACGTGTTACAATCTTGGATAAGAAGAATCGTATCCAACACTCAAAGGATATATCTCAAGAGTTAGAATTGGAAGTGAAGTCAAGGTATTCTCACCTGTTCGACATACCAGGTACGTACGTAAATTTCGAGGGCGAAATTCCATAAGGAGGGGAGATTGTGAAACCCCAGATTTTATGAATAAAGAATTAATTTTCTCGAAATAATTTTTTAATATTATGGTGTGAATTTGAGATAATATTATAGTTGTGGGTAGTATTTATAAATTTTGCAAAGTATGCAAGTTGTTATATTATGTTCGATTGGTCAGAGAATATTCTTTGTGTCGAAAAAATATTCGTACGACGGTACAATTATTGGTGGACCCCACAACAGAATTATTGTCGGATTGAGAAAACGACAAAAATATTTTATTAAAAATAACGGCGGAAGTTTTACCGTTGATACTGTTGAACTACTGGGTAGTAAAAGTACAGTAATACGCGTTGTTGCATAGTAGCACACGGTATTGATTATTGATATTTATGTGAGAAGTCGCTCAGTTTGATTCAATTATTGTCGATTAATAATATGAATTATTATAGCGATGATGACGTTTTGTTTTATTCGTATTATTAACGTAATAAAACAGAAACATCTTTTTATATAAAACAGAATACTTTATTAAAGTTATTCTATAAATAGAATATATTATATTTTATTATGCATAGTGTCGCATAGTGTCGCATAGTGTTTTGCATAGTGTTGCATAGTAAAAATCTTTTTATATAAATAGAATATATTATATTTTATTTAAAAGATTTTTCTTTAAATATGGACCGTCAGATTAAAGTAAATCAATCTGGATCGTTTATGGATTAGTTACTATGCATTCCATTTTCCTATAAATAGAAGCTCATTCCTTCATTATTTTCTTACGAATTCATTGAAACTCTAGAGAGAGAAATTATAGAGAGAAGCTATAGAGAGAAAATTATAGAGAAAAAGAAGAAGAGTATTCTGCTACTTCACTACTTCTATATCCAGTTTCTGTTACGGTAAGGGGTGTTATTCTTTCTTATTCATGAAGAGAACTATTGTTATTCCATTTCTTATTATTCTGTTGGAATAACCTGTATACGCGGTCTACCCTATACTTGGTGACATTCTTCTATCATTCTGTTGGAACATCCTGTCTGTGTGTTTTACACCGGACCTGGTTCCGTCTTTATTATTATTCCGTTGGAACATCCTGTCTGTGTGTTTTACACCGGACCTGGTTCCGTCTTTATTATTCTGTCGGAATATCCTGTCTGTGCTATACGCCGGACCTGGTTCCATCATTTATTATTCCGCATTTATTATTCTGTTGGAACATCATGTCGGTGTGAATTTCACCTGACCTGGTTCCGTTATTTAGTATTCTGTTGGAATAACCTGCCTGTGCGAAGTTCCTCATGCATGGTGATTTCTGTTGTTATTCCATTCTTTATTATACTCAGTTGGTTAAAGTTTTGACTTCTATACTCCATGAAATTAGTAGAATATCCTTGATATTTGCGCTTCATCCAGTATCTTTTCAGGAAAATATTCTTCTGAGCATTCTTGAATTTTACACCACAAAACAGTATCGTGTAGACAATTTGGACGTTATTGGTTCATGGACAAATTAATTCTTGAACTTGTTTTATTAAATTCTTATATCATTGTCATCATCCTCATGTTTATGTTATGTTGAAAGTCATCTGTGGCCTGTAGTGCATAGATGGACTTGGTATGATTATGACCAGGGATTATGAGGTGTAATCATGACCGTAATATTACAAATGATGTGGAAAAAGTCCTCATTGGCCCGTAGTGCATTAATGGACAGTTTTTGGTATGATTATGGCTATGGATTCTCTTCGGCCGTAGTGCAAAGATAATTGTTTTATGGCATGATCAGGACCGTTGATGAAAACACGATTATCTTTGGCCCGTAGTGCATGGATAATTCGTGGTCGTGATACTAAAGAATATCCTTGGCCTGTAGTGCAGGGATGATTTAATGATGTGGATTATTTATTGAGCTGAGTCTCAGCGATAAAAGTGATGAAAAACTTTTTAAATCATAAAAGATAGTAGATTCAATTCTTTCTACTTGACTCTTTTAATGGATTGCTTATTCCGCTGCAGTTAAACTTGATGTCTATTATATTTTATCAGTTTAACATTGTTGGAGACTAATGATAATTTATTCTGCATTATCTTAGTCATAATATTTCTTACTGGGCTAGTTGAGCTCACCCTTTCTTTCACTGTTCTCTTCAGGAAATGAGAACATAGCAGGGATTAGTCGGGGAATGGAGTGACGGTCCAGAGGATAGCATTAGTAGTCCTCACTATTCTGAGAAATAGTGTATTAATAATTGTAATGAGGACTCCTTTTGAGTTTGTATGATCTCTAGTAGACAATTATTGTATTCAAACTCACAGTTGTATTTTGTCGTATTATACACGACAGTGGTATTAGTAAGTTGTATTTGAATTCTGTACCATGTATCTGACGACTTAAGATGGGTGATGTATACCTAATTTTGGGGGCGTCACATAAATGATTAACTGATGAATATCTTTGGCCCGTAGTACAAAGATGAACAGGTGTTGAGATGAACATGACCAACTGGTGATACAAATGAATATCTTTGGCATGTAGTGCAAAGATGAATATTTGATTAAAGATGTATATTGATTGTTGTTACAGGGATAAAATATTGATGATGGACTTTTAAATCTTAGAAGATAGTAGAACTCATTCTCTACTTAACTCTTCTAATGGATTGTTGTTTCCGCTGCTTGATCTAAAACTTGTTGGCTATTATATTTTATCAAATTTTTCCCTGTTGAAGACTAACGATAATTTGTTGTATATTATCTTAGTCATAATATTCTTTACTGGGCTAGTTGAGCTCACCCTTTTTCTTTTTGTTCCATTTTTCTCAGGAGGTGAGAACATAGCAGGAACTAGTCGGGGTATGAAATGATGGTTCTAGAAAGATATTTTAGCAGTCCTCACTATTTCTGTAAAATAGTGTTTGAATAATTATAACGAGGACTTATTTGAGTGTGGATATTGTCTAGAAGACAATATTTATATTTAAACTCACAGTATGTATTGTCGTATTTTGCACGATAATTGTATTATTAAAGTTGTAGTTTACTTTTTGTACCATGTATTTGACTACTCAAAATGGGTGTTGTATACCTATTTTGGGGGCGTCACACAATAAATTATGTAATCTTATAATTGGATTCATGAATATTTATCTATGAAAAAAGATTTTTATGAATAATATTTTATGTTATGTACTTTAAAGGTCATATTATGACATAGATTGTATTTACGTATTAGAGTATACGAATTGGGGTTTCATATAAGAAAATAAAAAAACTAAAACGAATTTGGGTCTCTCACATTCACTTAGCTTATTTATTGAATAAAATATACTGACACCCCCTGTAGATAATCATAGTAACACTCATCACTCTTCTAGTTTTTCAAGTAACAGTCAGTACCCCTCTAGTCTACAATATGTAATATTTACTATCCTTAGTGTGGTTGACCAACTATTATTTGAAAATATTTTTAATATAATGTCTAATACACTATTCAAGTTATAATATTTAATTTCTCCACTAAATTAATTAAATTATGAAATTGTGCAATAAATAACATAAAAGTCAAAAAATAATAAATATTCATTTTATCAGGAAAATAAAGTTATACAATTTTTACTAATTAAATTTCTCAAATATTAAAATTTGCGTGATATATATTCAAATATATTTTTTTGTAATTAAAAAGTATAATGTTAATACCCATAAAAATTATAAATTAACGCAATAAAATAATAATTATTTTTTTTCAAATATAAAAATTTACATCAAACAAACTTATTATTACAATTTAAACGAATCTTATTACTCATATAAAATAGTATTAAAAATTATATTAATTATTTTTATCATATATTAAACTAAACATAAGTCACACTTAAACATAATTATTTACTGTAAAAATGATAAATGTTGTTACTAAAAAAAAGAAAAAATATATTAAAAGTTTTTTTTTTTTACAAGATAGAGGTAGTAATAAATATAATTATATTTTTTTATTTAACATTGCATAAAAACAACGTCAACTGTATACTAAAAAATGTAATCAAAATCATAAACATCCCAATTTTTTATATATACTCAATAAAATTTAACATATAAAAATTATAATATGAAACTAAAAATTCAAATAATATATTTTTTTGTTAAGCACCAAAAACTAAACTATCAATATACTCAACCACTCTAATTAGAATAGCTTCATTAATAATTTAATTTAAATTTTTTTAATATTTGTATCACTTATCCAAAAATATGTGTTAATTAAACTAAATTAGTTTTTATAATTTATTAACAATTTAAATGAGATAGTTTTAATTACAAATAAAACTATAATTAAAATGTATTGTATTAAAAAAGGATAATTAAACACACACACACACACACACACACACACACACATATATATATATATATATATATATATATAATTTAGTAATTAAAATTTGATAAAATACAAGGGTAAATATGCGACTTTATCTATTTAGTCAACCCTAAAAACTTGCAAAGGTACTAACTGTTACTTAAAAAACTTGAGGGAAGGTAAGTGTTATTATAATTATCTAGAGAGGGGTGTCAGTGTATTTTACTCTTATTTATTTTAAAACTATGTAAATATATTTAAAATGTTTTCAATGTGCACTAAAAAACAGCACCAATTATGAGATTTGATTATATATAGTCAATCAATTTAATTTATTTTTGCGGTAAATGCGGCTTTAAATTCGAGTTCTTGTTGCTATTTGATTATACTCCCTTCTTTTCATTATATAATCTTTGTTTCTTTTTGTTATTTGATTATACTTTCTCTTTCTTTTTTTGCTATATAAAATCGTTTAAAATATAATCACACATATTAAGAAATCTCAATAATTCTAATGTTAAGTAATATCGAGCCGAATATTGAGTTACTCAGATTTGGTTCATAGAATTTATCGAGACTAAAATATTGTATGATTGGGGCTTATTTAGGTACGGAGTAGAACACGATCTCGAATCGAGGCCGATCAATTTGAACTTTTCGAGTGAATATGATCCGAGTGTCAATAGAAAATTACAATTTTAAAAATATTTGAGTAATTTATCAAACTTTAAAATCTAATCATATTTGAATCGTTTATATTTCGAGTCGAGATCGAATCGAATTTTTAGTCGAACGAGTACGAATCAAACTCGAACCGTTTTGTTCATTTTACAGCCTTACCTCTTCTCTCTCTCTCTCTCTCAATTACTCTATTTTTAGGGGTAAAGTAGGAAATAATTAGTTTTTTTCTCCTAGATATATGTAAAACATCTCATATTATAATTTTTTTTCTTCTAAAATGACTTATATATTGCAAAGGAGGGAGTATTATATATTTATATTACTTTAAGTTAATGGAAGGCTTCATGATGGGTTTGTGTTGTTTTCTTTAGATTTTTGTAAGAAAGACTCTATTTTGAATTTTTATTGAGCCCTTATTTTCTCTTAAATTTTACTATAAATTTTAGCAAAAACCTTATATTGGTCACATGATCATCATTAAATTAAATATTTAATATCCAAGGTTAGTCATAAAAAAAAAGGAATACACGTCCGGAATAGAGTTGTATTCAAAATTCTTTCTTGTAACGTATACTTATTTTCACATGATTCATTCTTATATAAAGGTGGGACCTACTCTATATTCATGTAAGAAATAAATATGTAGAAGTATCAAAAATACATGTCAAAATATTTTCAAATGATTCATTCTTATATAAAGGTGGGAACTACTGTATGTTCATCTAAGAAATAAATATGTGGAAATATCAAAAATAATGTCAAAATATCAGTTCTCATATTCAATTAGACTCTTCATAAGAGGTTTTCGAAATAAATAAATAAATTTATATTGTAAAAAATAATTTATCTTTATATTTTTTGTTATGATAATAATAATTATTTTACATTATTTAGTCATCTTATACTTCAGAAAGGATCAAGAGTATTCTTAAATAGCAGAATGCCTTAAATAATAGAATTTTATCAAAACGACGTAGTTTTGATAAGACGCGGTGACATTTTTGTAAATACGCGGTGGCATAGTATTTACAAAAATGCCACCATGTCTTATCAAAACTACGTCGTTTTGATAAAGTTCTATTATATAAGAGAGTTCTACTACTTAAGAGGTCTACTCTTGATCCTGTCTGTCTTATACTTGTTCCGTTCCAACATATAAGATTAATATTAACTTTTTAAAATATAATAAGACATTTCTAAACTTAAAGTAAATGTAGAGACATTGACTTTTACAGTAAATACAATCATGAAAAATTTTAATTATAAAAAATACTATTATTTAATAAATGTATTAATTTATAATTTTAAATTCAAAAATATATCAAATTAGTTTTAAAAATTAAAATAATAATTTATATATGCAAATGTATATTTAATTCCTCAGATTTTTCATTTGATTACAAAGGTCAAGATAAAGTGATAAAGTCGCAACACACACATTAAAATTCTTTATCACATAATCCAATGACTCAACTACTGAATTTATTAAATTTCTTAATATTCGCATGCATAATAAACTGGCAATCAAATAAACTTCACATAAATTATCGCATAATCCACTTACTTCAGTAAATTTCTTTTACTGAAGTAAATTTCTTAATATTCCTATGTACTTAAAGAGAAAACAAGTAGTTTTACTTAAATTTTTTATTATTGTTTTCTCTCTCTAAAAAGTAAATATTTTATGTCTCTAACCGGCTACACCGGTAACTTTCTTACATGGTTGTTAGATTAGAAAATTCGATAGGGACGGTCCGTTCTACTCTCTCTATTGTTTCTCTCTTATATTCTTTCACTATATAAACCAGCTCCTGCAGATATGCCATCTTTTTCCTTTCTTTTCCTTCCAATTCTCTCCCTTTTCTTCTCTCCGACCAATATCCGCCGGATAATTCGCCGGCCAGTCGCCGTTGTTCCTTGTGGGAATAATTTATCTCCTTCCATTTGATCTCTGCTAGGTCTGCTCACTTTCTCCTCTCTTATTTTTAAATAAAGTTTTAGATCTGCTTTCTCCGTTACATTTTGGTCAAACCTCCCATTTTTTAGCTTCCCAATCAATATTTCATGTCAATTATTGCTCATATGGTTTGGTTTTACAATAGATTAGGGGGTTTCTTTGTGGATCTTGAATTTGTGATGTCATCTTTTGCATTTATGTGTAGATACAGAAATGTAGTTTTAAAGATTGCTTCTGTTTTTGTTCCAGTTTTAGAGGGTTTTTCTCTTTTTATTGTGATGATGAACATTAGGTAATTATTTGAATAAAGATATAAATAAATGTTGAGGATTGTATAATTGATGTATTAATGATGGTTGTGGATAAGGACATTTCAGCTAGGTAAAACTTGCCTGTTTTTGTCTTGCTAATTGGTTTGAATGAAATGTTTATTTCAATTTTTGGGTCTTTTAGTTAAAGTTCCTTTCTTTTATTGTTTTTAAGTCTGGACAAGGGCATAGAGCTGAAAAAATTATTATTTTTTTTTGATTTTTTTTTCTTGGCTTCTTAATTCTTGTGGTAAGTTAATATGATTTGGGTAAGTGGCTGATTTTACAATGTAGTTTAAGTTCTAAAATTGTTTCAACTCTATTTTAAGGCATACTCGTATATTATTTAATTATTATGGTTGACCATATAGATACTGATTAATTAATGTCTTATTTCCTTTGGTGGTGCAGAGTACTGTTGGATAGGAGAGTTGGGTATGGAGGTTACCAAAGAATATGGACTTAGGAATGTCAGTTCCATTTGCTCCATCTCTGAGATGGATGATTTCGATCTCACAAAGCTTCTCGACAAGCCAAGGCTATGCATTAAAAGGGAAAAATCTTTCGACGAGAGGTCACTTAGTGAGCTGTCTATTGGTTTAACAAGAGCGCTCGATAATTTTGAGAGCTCTTACTCACCAGGAGGACGGTCAGGATATGATACCCCCGCTTCATCAGCTCGGAACTCTTTCGAGCCCCATCCAATGGTTGCTGAAGCTTGGGAAGCTCTACGGCGATCTTTGGTTTTCTTTCGGGGCCAACCAGTTGGCACCATTGCTGCATATGACCATGCTTCGGAGGAAGTTCTAAATTATGATCAGGTGAAACTTGCACTTAAATAATTTGAGCTATTTGTACATGCTGATATTTGATATACACTTTGATAAGATATATTATTACCAAAAACTTAAAACCAATATACTGTAAAAAATACTGATGCTGAAAGTTGCATTTAATTTGAAGCAAACTCTAATGAAGTGGAAAGTTTTTACCCAGTGTTGAAAGCTACTAGATCCGGTGATTACGATGTTAAATTATGTACGTATGTTGAAAAGTTGACCAAAACTTTGTTTGATATGTAGGTTTTTGTTCGAGATTTTGTACCCAGTGCACTGGCTTTTCTGATGAATGGTGAGCCTGATATAGTTAAAAACTTCCTATTAAAGACAGTTCAGCTTCAAGGGTGGGAAAAAAGAATAGACAGATTCAAGCTGGGGGAAGGGGCGATGCCAGCTAGTTTCAAAGTTCTTCATAATCCAGATCGTAAAACAGATAGTATAGTGGCAGATTTTGGCGAGAGTGCAATCGGAAGAGTTGCTCCAGTTGATTCTGGTTTCTGGTGGATTATTTTGCTCCGTGCATATACAAAGTCTACTGGAGATCTAACTTTAGCTGAAACACCAGAGTGCCAAAAGGGCATGAAACTCATACTGAGCCTCTGTTTGTCCGAGGGATTTGATACATTTCCAACTCTTTTATGTGCAGATGGATGCTCCATGATTGATCGAAGAATGGTAAGAAACCTCGTGAGCTTATATATCATCGTTTGTGTTTTATCCTTTTATAATTTGTACAGTGTGATACTTTACCTTCTCAAATCTAGTGTTGAAGATGCTCATAATTGAATATTACTTAAACATAATATGATAATAAAACTATATGTTTGGAACTGGGCATTTTTCCTAAATTACCATATATTGATTTTTTGGATGAAAAAAAAGTAATTGTTTGATAATACAATGATCAAAATGCTATTGTTTATTCTTCAAAGGCATGATGTGGAAATGAATCAATTTTGATATTTAAACTCGAGGGGATAAACAACCTAAATCTTAGGAAGCAGTACCTAGAGCCTGCTTTTAATATTGTAGGCTGAAGGAAGTGGTTATGCTCCAAACACTATCTTCTAGACTTTTCATTTGTAATTCTAATTATCTGAAGAAGGCCCAATCTTGTGAGTGTACCTACAGCGGTTCACTAATGTTGAGTTGGTAATTGGTTTAATTTACAGTCATCATCTGGAATGAACTGAAGGAACCTGTATAGTAACAGGTACTGAAACTCTGATATAGAATATATATATATATATATATATATATATATATGTGTGTGTGTGTGTGTGTGTGTGTGTGTGTGTGTGTGCTTATAAAAAGATAGAAGTTTGTCACCATTCCCTATTTGATTTAGGTACAAAATTTTCTGTGTTTGAATTTGTGTTTATGATATTCAGCGACAGCAATTGAGAGTTAATTCCATATTTGAATTGCGAAGGATATAATACAATTATGTTTTAAATTTAAGCATGGGTGCTTACAATTGCCATTATTATCTTTTAAAACTTTTTCATAATAATAAATTGTTTCCGTGCAAGTCTAATATTGAAAATAAAAATCAGTTGGTCTAAATGTTTCTTATACAAACCTAAATATTCATATAAAAAAGAATTCAACAACAAATTAGGACTTTTTTTTCTGGAGTGAGAGAATATTTTATAGGTGTACTAATGTTATATTTTGTTTTGCTTATTTATGTAACATACTTTTTTAATGTTGCCTAATAAAGATTTAAATAGATAATACTTAATTACTAGATCCGCACCTTGCACCCCCATGTATCCATGATAATTTCTTTATAGTACACCCCTCTCACATGAGATTGGGATATGTCCCAACTTGTAAGAGGGGTGCTTATGGAACTACTAGAAACACTTATGAAAATAACCTCTTCATTAAAATTACTTAACCAACATAAGTGCCATAACCCCTCTTGCATCTTGGCTTTTCCACTTGCTCACTTTCGTATTTTTAATAACTAAGCAGAACATCGCTCTCAGTGTTCTAAAAATCTCTGCCTAGGCCCCCCTGGCGTCTTGCCTAGGCGCTAGGCTCCCTAATGCCTCACCTAGGCTCAAAGTGGCAAAAAAATCCCTCCAGAAAATTAGGTCGAGCCTAGGCGGAAATTTTTTTATTTATTTTATTAACTACTTAAACTAGATATTGATATATTTATTTTTTTAATGATTTTTCATATTCATAATGTAGGTTGTAGCATATCAAATCACAACAAGAAGTGAACAAAATCAAGTCAAAATGGATAATTTTATTATAGTTGTAATTTTTTGAACTTGTACTAACTTCAAATTATATAAATGATGATACATTTGTAATATTTAGTTTAATTCAATATAATTTTTAAATTTATGTTTAGTTTCTTAAGTTTTAATATTGAATTGAATTCTTGAAATTTTAAATTTTATTAATTTTTAATAGCAATCTTGTTTATGAATAAAATTAATACGTTAAAGATATATTTGAATTTTGAACAATTGCATGTTTGTGTTTGAACTTTGACATTGGCATATGAATATGTGGTTGAACTTTAAGCAAATGCATTTATTATCTTTATTATAGATTGTTTTGTTTTATATTCTTGTTTTGTTTGGATAAATGTAAGATAAAATATTAAAATTGGCTTAAAATAAAAAATCCGCCTAGGCACCTCTCGGTCGCCTGCCTCTCGCCTAGCGCCTTTTAGAACATTGTTCGCTCTCCTGTTCTATAGTTTTTGTTTTGTGTTATTATTTATTGACAAGTTCATTCCACTTTCCTGTCTTTGTTTTACTTGTTTTCTAGGTTTATATATGTCAGACATAGACGTTAAAACATAACTCTTCCGCCTCTTGTTTTATTTGATGGGTTTTATGGCGCATCGTATCTGTTTTCATTGAGTTGACATGTAAATTTTCCATTTCAGATGAACAAATGTTGAGAGTCATTGTCATTACGTGAATCTTATCTCCGTCATATAGACATATACATAAGGTGATTGTGGTTTTAGAGTACTTGATATATTCATCTAGAATCTAGATCCTTGATTAATGTGGATGAGATGATGTTGGTGGTTATTATATAGGAGATGCAGAGAGTAAATCTAGAGGTCCCAAATAAGTTCTCAAATTTTGTGTCTCAATCTCAAACACGTGTCATGTTAAGTAACTAATGTAATAATGAGACATGGATTTGAGATCCAAAACTTGGGAACTCATTTGGTAACATTACTCGCATAATATATATGGTTCCTATTTATACGTATCTTTTAAATGCATATAAATAACTCTGCAGTTTTCTTTGTGTATGCCCCTTATATAATAAAAATTTTGGTTTTGATATATAAACTTTGTGAGGTCTTAACTAAATAACATCACCATGTTTTTGTTTTGCCACGTGATGACAAGTTGGTCTACTGTCCAACGCAAACCAAACTTGATGAATTTGTGCTCATTACCTGATACTAGTTGAACTGATGAAATGATTTACTGGAAGTTCTTTATTCCTACACTATTAGCATATAGGCTCTTAGATTTTCAGAATCATGTCCGACACAGAGTGGTTTTGTTGAGGCGTTCCTGCTTCTTCGGCTATATTCATCATACTCATACTAATTTGTTAAACAATCCTTCTGCTAATTTCTGGCTACACTTGGTCTCCCCTAGTCTTTTTTTTAACCATGATAGCATAATTTTGGTCTTGAATAATACTAAATTTAATACCTGTGAGAACCTGTAATGGCCTAGTGGTTATCCATGCTTGTGGAGTACTGATGGAAACATATATCTAATGTTAACTGTGGTTCTTGCTTATATTAACTTGGGGATGAAATTGAAGATAATGCTACATTGCTACCATGAATTGTCTTGCATCCCACTAAATTGTTGCCGTTCACTCTGATTGAAGTATTAGTTTTTGTTGGCGTCTATGTAACATATTAATTATGTGTAAACATGATATTTTTCTTATATTCATCATTGCATGGGTCATCTTCCACACTCTTGTTATGTTTGTCGTCTAGGATCAGATGTATTGGCCTAATTTTAGTGTTCTGGTTTATTTTTCAGGGAATCTATGGTTACCCTATTGAAATCCAGGCACTTTTCTTTATGGCCTTGAAATGCTCTTTGGCAATGCTCAAACATGATACAGAAGGGAAAGAGTTTATGGAAAAAATAGTTAAGCGCTTGCATGCCTTAAATTATCATATGAGAAATTATTTCTGGCTTGACTTTCAACAATTAAATGACATTTACCGATATAAAACGGAAGAATATTCGCACACTGCTGTAAATAAGTTTAACGTTATTCCCGATTCAATCCCAGACTGGGTATTTGATTTTATGCCAACACGTGGTGGCTACTTTATTGGCAATGTCAGTCCTGCAAGGATGGATTTTCGATGGTTTGCTTTGGGTAACTGCATTGCGATCTTATCTTCTCTTGCCACTCCTGAGCAATCTGTTGCTATTATGGATCTTATTGAGGCACGCTGGGAGGAGCTGGTTGGAGAAATGCCTCTAAAAATTTGTTATCCTGCAATAGAAAGTCATGAATGGCGAATAGTAACTGGTTGTGATCCAAAGAATACCAGATGGAGTTACCACAATGGAGGATCTTGGCCAGGTTCTTCCATTGTCTCTTATTTCTTGTTCTTACCTAGTGATTATTTTTTCTAGTCTTCTATTTCATTACCATTATGATACGGTTGCTATGATTTATGAGGACAACATTTGCTGCTTTGGTACTGTTATGAACCAGCTTTTGGTGTTTTTAGATGGACCACAAGGCACACAACAAATTTTGTGATAAAAAACAACTGTTAGAAGGATTTATTTAGGAATTTTTAGTTTCCTCCTTTTTTCTGGCAGACTTTGTTTGGCCAAGGTCGAAGTGCATAAATATATACTGCCATTATTTTTTTCAACAAGTCACAGTCCTGATGGTACAAGGATTCTTCCAACATAATCCTAAACACTTCATCTAGTCAGTGATGGTACAAGGGAACTTGGTGCACATTTTACAATTCATTTTCTGGGTCTATGTTCATAATAAAATCTAAAAGCTTTACTACTAGTCTACCACAGCATGATTCTGATTCTTTTCGGACTGTACACGTTCTTTGTCTAACTAGCATTTTCTTTGCCAAAGTTTATTGCCCGTAGGCCCTGTACATGGTTGACTTTAAGATCCTAGTTTTGTTGAGCTTTCAACACACTACATCAAAATGGGAAAATTCCAACTATAATCATGATAGCAACCTCTTTTCAATGTTTCCTAAAATGGCAGGTCTTGTGAAAAATGTAACTGTGTCACCATATTAATCGGCAAAAGATCTATCATTATTAGGCAAGAAAAATCAAATAAAAAGGTAAAAGATCGCCGGGGTGGGGGGGGGGGTTGTTAATTGATCAAACAGCCAGAGTTGATCATATAAAGGTGATGGTATTAGTGACCTACTTTTTACTTTTACTTGTCGAATTTTGATCAACTTTAAAATCATATTAAATCAAGTTAAATTCATTGTCCATGGGTGGATATGCGTCTAAATTTTGGATTCATCAAACTTTTGAAACTCGTCATTTTTTAACTTTATAAGGTTATTGTTGTTAATTGTAAAATTAAAATTTCGAAATGAACACTTGAGTCAATCATCCATAAAAAGAACATAATTGAGAGTGCTGCTAGCGTTGTTAGATACACTTGCTAGTGACATATCTAAGGAGAATGCTGGGCACAATCTCCCATCGCTACCCAAATGTTAAGTGTTGGGCGCATTTTGAAGAGCCCTGTAATAGAGGTAACTGGTAAATGCTCGACAAGAGAGATATGCACTTGCTATATTTACAACTGCTGGAAACTTATGCAAGTTACACAACAACTCAACTTACGGTGTATCAAGAATTACATGTTTTTCCAAAAGCTTTTCCTTTAAAGTGTTATCATTTGAACTCGATTAGACAATTCCTTCCCTCTTTTGTCGTCATTTCGAATTTAGACTTAATTCCTCTTAAAAATTCTGCTCAATTTATCTATTTGATGATAGTGAGCATCTGCTTTCTCTACAATAAGCAATGTACTTTTGTTATAATACAAATAAACCTAGCTTCTTGTATAAAGGAAAAATATCATTTGCTTTCTCTGGTGCCACAACTCTATTTTTGATGCAGTGCTTTTGTGGATGTTAACGGCTGCCTGCATCAAAACGGGACGGCCACAAATTGCAAGACGAGCAATCGAACTTGCCGAGAGTCGTATGCTCAAAGATAGCTGGCCGGAATATTATGATGGAAAACTTGGAAGATATGTCGGAAAACAGGCAAGGAAGTACCAAACATGGTCAATTGCAGGATATTTGGTAGCGAAGATGATGCTGGAGGATCCTTCTCACTTGGGGATGATTTCCCTGGAGGAAGATAGGCAAATGAAGCCTATGATCAAGAGATCCTCCTCATGGACTTGCTGAAGAGTCAAAAGGACATAGCAAGAAAAAGAATAGAGATAAAAAGGAGGTGAGATATCTTTTTGTTTCATTATGAAAAAACAGTATTTGTTGGCAATTTCTGTCCTTGGTAGGTTTGATTTGGTTTCTTGTACATTAGCATCTGCTAAGACTAGCATCTTGCTTCTCTAATAAATTAATGTTTGTTGTTTTGAACTTTTGAAAATGACATGCTTCAACATGTTTGTCTTAAGACAATATAAATAGACAAATAGTGTTTAGAAAATAATCCCTCCATTTCTTTTTAATAGACGTTTTAGGAGACATGGCATATATTAATAAATGAATATTTTGTCTAATTAACTAAATTGTGTATAAAATTTCTATATTATTCTTTTAAAAAGTCGTTGGAAAGATAAATAAAAAACAAATTAACGTTTAATATTTAGGGATAATATGGAAACAATCACCAATTTTTTTTTTTTTGGGGGGGGGGGGGGGGGTGGATTTACCAACGACAAATAAAGAGCAACTTTTTTCTAGTGGGGAGTATAAAATATGACCCATTTCACGAGTAAAACTAACAAAATAATTAGAAAAAGTAGCTATTTTCCTTTTTACATGTGTTGTTAATGGGTTATTTTTTCTTTTTGTTACCCAAAATATTCATTTCCATTTTCTCTCTCTAAACCCATGTTTATCAGATCCATTTTCTCTCTCTTTCTAAACCCATTTTACTCAGATCTATATTTCGTGTTTGCCGATCAGAGCTTCAACGATCAGAACTTCCAACTTTTATGCCATTTTCCGAAATCGTTCTCTAACATAACGCTAAAAGAAACCTTTTCATCTCTCTCTCTCTCATTTCCTTCCCAGCCTTGCAAGAGTTTTGGAAGACAGGCGAGGCTAAAAAAAAAATCCCCAATTCATCACCCTGAGGTTCTTCTGATCTGTGCTCTAAGCTTGCCGGATTATGGGTTCTCTCTTCTCTTGTGGTTTTTATGGATTTTGGGATGCTCTCGATTGATCCATGTTTCATCGTGATTTGGGTTCATGTTGCATCTACTGAATATCATGTTCATGTTCTGATCTGGGTTCTGTTAAGCTTTCCATCTCAGTTGAATTGGGGACGATTCTTATTGATTTTATTCGTCTGATTTGGTGTTTTACTTTCAATCAGTTTCAATTTTGGCTGGTTTGGTTTTGATTTTTTTATTCTTCTAATTATTTGGTTTGGTTTTGATTTGGTGTTGGGTAATTGGGTTTCGGTGCCTTTAGTTTCCTTCTTGCATGTGGCTGGTTGAATCTTGGGTTGTTGTCCCTCACCAAGTTTGGGCGCCCGGAATCTGGGTCTTTGGCTCGTCTGATTCCGTATTTTCTTAGTTCTGGGTATCATTTTGTTTGTCTATCTTTCATATTCAGAGTTTGGTTGGGCTTGAGGTGCATCTCTTGATGCCGTCAATGTCGTGTAATAATGGGAAACATGGAGATTGTTCATCTTGGATCTAAGCAGCTTCATCCGAGTTTAATTTGTTTACAGAGAATGAGTTTAGAGAGAGAAAATGTCAGACACTAAATGATGATTGGATGAGTTTGAAATTAATTTGTTTTAATTAGGAGTTAATATTCTATCTTTATGCTTTGTCACTAAAATTTGTCTAAGCCACGTCAGCCGCGTTAGTGTGGCATGTTCGATAACGGCAATGGCACAGTTGACTCAAAATTTATAACGTCAAGTGTATTTTTGAGGAAAAAAATAATTCAGGGTGTAAGTGGAATATGTGTATTTTTGGACCTTTGCCCAAATCTAATATTAGTTGGAATATTTTATCTCTTGATAAAAGAGCTTTCATTTGTGGTGATGATGTAATAATTCGGGTCAAATTTTGAATGCGAACCAAATTATGTGAGAAGGCTCAATTTACAGTTTCAATAGTACTACCTACATTCCATAATAACTGTCTTTTTAGAAGAAAAAAATTGTTCCAATTTATTTGTCGTTTACAACTTTTTAGGAGAATAAATTATTTATTTTCTTATGTTACCCCTAACTTTTCTTATTGTCCCAAGAAATTTTCTCTCTTGTATTAATAGTTTTTAGTTTTCCATAAAGGGGTAGTGATGGAATTTCCTACAAATTTTAATTCTTAAATGATATTATTAAATGAGTTTCTTAATCTATGTGTATCAAGCTAAAAAGATAATTATTATGGAATGGAGGTAGTATCTTTTTAAATTATCTCATAATTGAACTTAGAACCTTGACGTCTTTGTTAGGTCCAAACGCATAGTCACATATAGTTATTCTCTAACTACTGTGGGAGAATATTAGTCGCATTTGAGTCCACGTGTCTAACACAATTTGTTCAGATAATTTGAATCGAGTTTTCGAGATTCGGTTCTACTACCATATGTAATACTCCCTCCGTCCCAAATTAATTGCTCAGTTTTGACTTTTTAAAGTCAAATTGACCATTTTTAAAATTAATCTTTTTACTATTTTTGCTAAAATATAGGTGAAGAGATTATAACCAAAAGAAAGTATATACAATTTATTACTAATCCTATTTTTTATAATTTCAGAAATATATTTATATATGTTTAATTATTAATTCTAAAAATAGTCAATTTGACTAAAAAAGGTCAAAATTGAGCAGTTAATTTGGGACGGAGGGAGTAACTTTTATCAAATTCTAAGTTAGAATAAAACTATAACGTGTCAAATCCCAAACTGCCCAGTCCACCGTCTCAATATTATTCCATTCGTCTCTTTTTAAATGTCGTTTTAGGAAAGTATTTTTATATCTTAATATTTGTTAATAATATTCCCTCGTCCCTTTTTAAATATCTTTTTAGAGAAGTTTTTTTCTCTTAATATTTATCGTTTAAGAATTTCAATTAAACATTAATTATTTAGTTTTCAATATTATCCTAAGTATTAAATATAATTTTTCGTTCTCTCACTATTTTTTGTCCAATAAATAACATCATCTTTTTTCAATACAAGGACATTATAGGCAAGAAAATTGATATTTTCACAACACTTTTTGATATTTCCACATAAAAAGTGTCTATAGATCTATAGTGACGATTTTCATGTAAAAATATCATTTTCTATTGTGAATTTACCAGTTTCCTATATGCAATTGATATTATATTTAATGTTATACAATCATTTTCTTAATATTCGTGCACAATTTTAAAACGATATATATTAAGAGACAGATGAAGTATCTTATTGGGGTTATCAACGTAGCGTCCAAATAATATGTTATAGGATTATCTTATGTTATCGCATGTTCACTCAAAAAATCATAACTGAAGATATTATTAGTAATAACTTACGTCTTTATATATATATATATATATATATATATATATATATATATATATATATATATATATACAGAGAGCTTCCTATGCAGGTGGTCCGCATGCGGACCACCTTTAGTGACGAACAAAATCGTCGTCATAGGGTCTGAACCGTCGCTATAGCCCGATTCAGCAGTTCAGACCATATAGCGACGGATTTAGCGACGATTTTGTCTGTCGCTAAAGGTGGTCCGCATGCAGACTACCCGCATAAGAAGCGGACTATATATATATATATATATATATATATATATAGAGAGAGAGAGAGAGAGTCCGGATCAGGTCCGGACTCCCGGATTTTAACAAAATCCGGACCTTTTTTTTTTGCTTTTTTTTTTGAAGCAACTAAAAAAAAAATTATGGAACTGAAATTTTTTCACAATACAGTGTTTTGGGCGTGATTTGGATGCCTATACCAAAACATTTCTGTACAGTCTGGGCAGACTGTACATACATTGGTTGGTATAGGTATTAAAAACACAACCAAAACACTATATTATGAAAAAATTTCAGTTCCATAAATTTTTTTTTTTAGTTGTTTCAAAAAAAAAGTAAAAAAAAAAATACAATACGGGGTCCGTATTTTAGGACCAGTCCGGGAGACCGGACTGGATCCTCATTCTATATATATATATATATATATATATATATATATATATATATATATATATATATATATATCCTCCACATATTTAGTGTGGAATTGGAATGTTACAAATTTACAAACTCCACCTCTTAAAATCTTGACGTCCTGGTCAAGTTTGCACACTTTGCCCAAAATCTTTTTTTATCATATATAACAATCTCGATTCCCGAGTGCGATTCAAATTATAAAATACTAATGCCTAATGTATAGTTTTAATAGTATTTTAAGTAGATTATATTAGTCCACCACTAAGTCACATAAATAGTAACTTATATTTTTATATACATATCAAAATATCTGGCATTTTATATGTGACTGAGGTGTTACGTTTGAACATTTGTCGAACTTACAAGTAATGCCCAAGTGGTAAAGGGATGACGACAGTAAAAAACTTTATCCCTTTATGAATGGGATGGGATGAGATGAAATGGGTGCATCAATTTGAAATTGATATACCTAATGTTGTGTTTGTAAGTTTGGAGGGATGCAATGAGAATGAAAGTAGACGAGATTGAATTATAATTTTTCTTTGTCATGTTTATGAGTTTTAGAAAGAAAGTGAAAGTGATGCAATTTTAATTATATTTTTCATTGTTTGTGAGTTTATAAGAAGTGAAGGAAAAGGAAAATATTTTTATTTTTAAACTATACTATTACTATATTGCATGTAACGCCTACAAAATCTAAATACAAAATTTTCTATTTATAACTATGAAACTGTCGTACAAAATACGACAACACACATACTGTGAGTTTCAATACAAATATCGTACCATATGTAGTACGATATTATTCAAACTCAAATTATTACAATACCGTATAAAACACAGCTACACAAGTTTTAAGTCATCAGTACAATTATTGTTATACTATTTTATAACATGGTTAAAACTACTATAGCAACTAACTCGGACTATCACTTTATTCCCTAACTAGTCCCAGTTACACTCTCATTTTCTGAAAAGAATAATAGAACAAAAAGTAAAATGGTGAGCTCAAATAACCCAGTAAAAAAAATATTATAACTAAGATAATGAAGAATAAATTATTTTTAGCCTTCAACAGTGATAATCCGAGATTTAAAGATAATGTAAGTTTTCAACAATAACTGCAGCGGAACAAACAATCTATTAGAAGAGTCAAGTAGACCATAATGTCTATTATCTTTAAAAGTTCATCATCAATATTTTATCTCTGTAACACCAATCAACAGTTCATGTTCATAATCACGGAAATCAACAGTTTATCTTTGCACTACGGGTGAAAGATATTCATTTGTAACACAAATGGTCATGATCATGTCAATCAAAAGTTCATTTTTGCATTACGGGCCAAATAGAACTATCACCACAAGCTTTTATCTATAACACCAAAGGTTAATCAGGTTATGATTATACCAATTTACAGTTTCTGGTCATAATCATGCAAATCAACGGTTATTTCTTAGCACTCCGATCAAAGAGAACTTTTTACCACAATTTAAGTCTGAGGATTATAACAAAAATATAAAGGATGATTGAAAATAATAAGAACAATAACATCAAGAATAAACATTAGAGGTTTATAATTTAATTTTTCTGAAGTCTAAGAAAATCCAAATCGTTAACATGATATCCAGAAATTCGATTAGAGTTCAAGAATAGAAAAAAATAAGGTTTACAATTCAACTATAACGTGTAAAACGCAATCAGGGGCGGATCCAGGCTAGGGCAGGGGGGCACCTGCCCCCACTGGATTTTCACCTCCTCATATTATATATAAAGTATGCGGAACAAAATAAATAGAGTACTACAATTATATTAGTACACTACTATTATGTTATTGAAAAAAATAATATACTACTATATATATTGTTAAAATAAAATACTACTATAAGAACTTAAGTATTTTATTGTCTTGATCAGTTTACTTCTCCTGAATATTAAGAAGGTAAAAAACAGAGGAGTTAGAGTTGCTAAAAATTGTGAAAGATTTCATTTAGAGTTTTTATAATTTATCCAAATTTTCTATTAAAAAAAACAATGCCTAGTAAATTTTCCTATATTTTGTAGACAAGTGTTATTTCATTAGTAGTAGTATAAAATTATAGATCAACATTATATTTATTTTCTCACAATAATGTTGTCGGCTGTTGTTGAGCAATCAATCAATCACTTAATCAAATTTAAATATTTTAAAATATATTAAAATGTTTATCTATTATATTAACAAGATAATAACATATTCTTTTTTTCAGTAACATAATATTAGTGTATGTTACGTACTATTATATTCATTTTATTAAATTAATTTTTATTATTCATAATATATTTTTTCAAATTTGACCCCACTGAAGTTTCAAGCTGGATCCGCCCCTGATCGCAATAGTAACATTCAGGTGAAAAGATAATAGATGAAGCACAAATTATTAAGAAAATTCTAAATAGTTTAAGATTTTTCACCATTTAATGAAAAAGTTATAGAAACGAATAACAATTTCTTACCATACTTTACGAGTATTGAAAGAAAATAATATCATTTGCCTTAATAAGAGACTAGATACTGCAATAATGTAGTAACAGAACTTTGTGTTGTTGGTGTGTGCTTGCTTCTCGAATATTCCTATTTTTTCTCTCGTATTCTCTCTCTATAGCTTTCTCTTATCAGTTGTAAGTAAAAAATGAAGAATACTTGCTTCTAATTATAGACGAACTACAAGTGGCCCTGACAATGTGAATAGGCAAGTGACTTGACTCTTGGTAATGTGAAAAGACAACTGGCTTGAATCTTAGTAATGTAAAAAGACAATTGGCTTGACTCCTAGTAATGTGAAGAGACAATTACTATTGGTTGAACCTGTGGGTCCCACGGAAGGGTCCCATAGAAGAAATTAAATAAAGTTATAGGTCATACGGACAAGCCAAACTTACAAAACGCCACATATCACTCTTATTTCCTTCGAGTAGCGCTAACTTCTTACTAATGGTTATGGCTACAGATCACATAATTAATCAACCTTTTTTTTAATCCTTCAATAATTATTCACTATTGATATTACAAACTTACAATATTGACAACCAAATCGTTCTCAAGAAAGAGTGGACTTTCTAATAAGGATTTCTCATTATTGGCACACAAATATTATATAACCTAACTCATTTTCTCGATAAAACTTTTAGACATTGCCAATAGTGCTAGCTAATAATATCATTTCAATTAATAAGAGTTACTGTGCCGTGACAATTATTGATTTAATAATGTGAAATATTGTGCAGTTGTGACAATTATTGAATCAATAATATGAAATATTATGCAATTATCACTGTAGCAATTACTAAGTCAATAATATGAAATAATATGTGATTACTAATGTGACAATTATTGAATCAATAATATAAAAGATTACGCAATTACTACTGTAGCAATTATTGAATGAAACATTGAGTGGTCACTACTGTAATCATTATTGAATCAATAATAATAAAATATTATTCAATAATGTGTGCTACCGTGGAATATCGCGTGCTACTGTGGAATAATGTGTTACTATTTTTTTATTACTAGGTATTTCAACATTAACGGTACAAATTTTGCCGTCAATTTTTAAAAAAGGTTATTTATGTCGCTTTCCCTATCCGACAGTTATTCTGTTATAGGGCTCACCAATGATTGGTTATTTCGACGCCGTCGTACGAATATTCCCCAACAAAAGAAATATTCCTCGACAAAACGAATATTTTCTGACATACTGTTTACTTCATATAATTTGCACATATCACTCATAACTATAACATTTATTAAATCAATACTGTACTATTTAGAAAAATTAAATCATACTCATAAAAAATTGGGGTCTTACATTACCCTTATATATTAATGTAATAAATGAATTTATTTTGAAATGTTGCATATAAAATATCTAACTTTTTCATCCTTTTCCATTCATCCCTCCAACTCCTCCCACTTTTGGGAAGAAGGTTTTGAACCAAAAAAAAAAATTAACTTTACCTTAAAATTCATTCCCTTCCTCCTTAAAAAAACTCACAAACATGAAATTTTGAGAGATTTTAATTATTTTCTCTTTCCTTCCATTCCCTTCCCCTAAAAAAACCTTACAAACACAGTATAAGTGAAAACTTTTCCTCCAATCAATTGGTATTTTTAAAACAATAAGCATAAAACTAATAGTTTTGGCAGAAACACTTCTATCCGGAATACAATTTCCAAATTTATCCTTGAAATTGTCAAAACAAAATTAAAAGCTCATACAATACAATTTTATATAATTTAGTCTTTCATTTTTGAAAAACACTATTACAATACTGTAATCAAACATTATTTTAACTTTTTAATGAAGATGTATTTGTCAAAAATTCTATATTTAAAATTGTTTTATATCAGTAATATCACAACACTACACAAAGATGGCTTTGCAATTCTGACACTTATTTTTATTTATTTATTTTTGTGATAAAAAGCCTCTTAAAGGCAAATTTTTTATTCATTATAAAAAGCATCCCTTACAATTTAATGAGATAAACTAGGATAGATATTACCAAGACAAAAAAGTAAGAAAATTTAAAGACTCGTGTTTGGAATCGTTTAGAGCAAATCCAATGGTAATGTCAAAATGGCTATAGCCATTGCTATATTTTGGCACCAAAAAGTGTTTTTTGGTGTTAAAATAGAACCCAGTCTCCAGTGGTTGGTTCTATTTTAACACCAAATTGTTTCAAATTTAATTAACTTTCCCTCAATCTCATTGTTAATTATTTTTTCAACTCCAATTCAACTATCTATGTAATTTTTCAATCCACAATTATAGCAATCCCATTCCACCGTTTTCAACCACCATTCAACCCAGATATTTTTATTATCTAACTTTCTCATCTAACTTTCCTCAACCACCATTCTACCCAACTTTCTCATCTGACTTTCTTCAACCACCATTCTATCCAACTTTTCTATAAATACACATTCAACCTCAATAAGCCACCACACCCATTCTCATCTACCTGATATACTTTTCTTTCCAAACTAAAATCATGAACAAGTTAACTAAGAGGGTATTGCGGGGAGATTTTGACGGAGATTCCTCCGATGAAGATGAAGTTGCAATGGTGCAGACGCTACTGATGAACCACTACGAACAAACGCAAAGCCATAATAACCAACAAGGGGGTTATGTTGGTTCTGTCAGTGGCCGAACTGTCATCCACCGTGATAGGACTGCTGCCAACGAAAGAATCCATTTGGATTACTTTTGTGAAGATCCTCTCTTTGGTGAAAGAATTTTTCGCCAACATTTTCGGATGGCTAAACCCTTGTTTGAGAGGATCTTGACTCAACTCCAGCAACACGACGATTATTTCGTCCAAAAGTCTGATACTTTTGGTGTTGTTTGTCTATCTGGTATCCAAAAGATGACTGCAGCACTCAGAATGCTTGCATACGGGATGCCAGCTGATAGCGTCGATGAGTATGTCAAGATCGAAAAAAGTACTGCTATAGAATCACTAATGAGATTCTGTAGAGGAGTTGTGGAGATCTTTGTACCAGAGTACCTGAGGACTCCTAATGAAGCCGATCTTGCTAGGCTTCTACATGTGACCGAGGATCGTGGATTCCCTGGGATGCTAGGCAGTTTGGACTGTATGCACTGGCAATGGAATAAATGTCCAATTGCTTACCATGGTATATACACCGAACACGTTGAGAAGCCCACCATCATACTAGAAGCTGTTGCCTCATACGACATGGGGTACTACCTTGCTGGTGGTATCTACCCAAAATGGGCGACTATTGTCCAATCCATTAGAGAGCCTTGTGACAGAAAGAAGGCTCACTTTGCGAGAATACAAGAGCGATATCGTAAATATGTTAAAAGGGCATTTGGCGAGCTACAAGCACACTTTGCAATTCTGAAAGGTCCGGCCCCTTTTTGGGACCAGGTAGATCTATACTACATCATGAAAACTTGTGTTATCTTGCATAACATGATAATTGAGTACCAACGTGGTGAAGATGATGTTGAAGCTGCTGAACTACTTCATGAGAGGCCACTTCAAGTTTCACGAGAGCGAACACCCACATTCAATGAATTCCTCGCTCGTAACAGGAAGCTGCGATCTACTAAGATATATTACGCACTTCGCAATGATCTTATTGAACATCTCTAGGCCCGTAGAGGAGAGGAAGCATGAGCATTTCAGTTGAACTTTTAATGTAGTAGTACGTTTCCCGTGTTGTGGAAATTAGTTAAGCAATTTTAGTTCCAATGCATGTAGACCCTTGAATCTATTAAAGTGATGAATTGTGACTAATCAAAATGAGTCCATCAATTTTCTGAAGATAAGATTTAGTACATTGTATTTCAACATTCATTTCAAACATCTCTAGTACATTTTAAGAAAAATATAATGATCAATATTCGGGTAGATCAGTATAATTAAGTTGCGGAACTTGAATTGGATAATTTTGCCATATTTCTGCCTTGCGATGCTCGTAATATGCCCTCACTTGCGGGTCTTGCATCTGAGACAAGTCCATCTACATTAGCCTTAATTTCCTCCTGTTCTCTGTCCTTCCTCTCCGTCTCTTTCTCCTTCCTCGCCATCTCCTTCTCCTCACATACTGTCTGTCTTTCTAGAGATACAACTTTCCTTTCTTCCAGTTCAATCCTTTTAGCTTAGTTATCAAGTACAGTTTTGTTGAGTTTCTCCAACAAGTTAGTCTGTTTCTGATGCTCAACTTCTAGTTCCTTATTCTTTGCTCTCTTCTCCTTAGCTAGCTTTCTTCCACCAGGCCTCTTCCTTGGCGAGGACACACTCTCACTACCTCCACTTGAAGGAGTGGCATTTGAAGGGGTGGTTTTCGCATCTAAAGACTCATATGTGCTTGGAATTTGAAATGCATCAGGTGAATAAGGGAACGGGCTCGCGGCCATGGCAGAAGTATTTGCTTCCTCCCACCAGGATTCACATCCTGCCACTTAATAACATGTTCTAAAATGGCCCAACAACCATCCATACCAATGAAATATTTTCCAATGTCTTCAAAGTACGCTTGTTTTTCCATATCATACTGTATATTGGATAAGAAAATATTATTATTAATTAAAAAAAATTATTTATACAAGTTTATTAAAATAATCTATTACCTCATTTTGATGGGTCATGCCACTTTGATTTTGAGCTTGAACACTTCTTAAACACCCACAGAATTTATTGCAATTCTTCTGGATTATTTGCTAACGATATTTGATACTTGCTTCAGATCGTTGATCGTCATTTGTTTTTTCGCAATACTCTTGTAGTACCCGGATCCAGAACTGACCACGGGGCTGCGAGTTACCGATAATCGGGTCTTGAGTAATGCACAAATAAGTATTACAAATTGTTTCAACCTGCTCTATAGTGAATGATTTTCCTCTTGCAGTACGGCTTGAATCTCCCATAATTTGTAAACTATTTTTTTTTATTTTGAGGAGATGATGGAAGAAGAACAAAGTGAAAAATGGTGGAAGAATATGTCCACAATTCCATTATTTATACAAAATATCCACATAGTTGTCGTTGCACATAATCTTCCCGTTGATAAAAATTTGGGACCGTTGCACATAATCTGCCCGTTGATGTAACCGTTGGGGAAAGGGGAAAGGAAAAAAATTTGGGGAAAGGGGAAAATGGACCGGCCCATTATCTCTCTCTACCAATTTCTATCTCTCTCAAAATTTGGGTAAAGGGAAAAAAATTTGGGGAAAGGGAAAAATTAGTCACGACATCTCTATCTCTCTACCGATCTCTATCTCTCTCAATCTCTATCTCTCTACCTCTGTCCATCATCTTCTTCCTCAGCCCACTAGTCACGACAGATTGGTGAGGGGAAAGGGGATCGGCTTCTTCCTCAATCTCTATCTCTCTACCTCTCATCTCAGATCGGCTTCAAGGTCTTTCATGGCTTCTTTCTTTAGATCATTCATTTTGTATGAGAGAGAAGGTACATGCAATCGATCAAAGCTAGCTACCAGGGTCCCAAATTTTGGCGGGTTATGTTTTCCGATAGCGTACTGGACACTTTCCGGCGGGTTCCATGTTTTTCGGCCACTTTCCGTTCAGTTTTAGGTATGTCCGATTCTTGATTTTCTGTTAATTTCAGTTGGGGTTTGAGATGTCAAAGGATTACTATAGTCATCCTTGGTTCTATATTTAGAACCAAGTATAACATTTTGCTATTTTAGAACTAATTATAAAACTGGGTTGGATTTGTGTTTTTGCCATTTGGTGTATAATTTGACTATAAAACCAATTATAGCACCCCCATTGGATTTGCTCTAAGCACTCAAACCTTATAATCAGTTTTAAAAAGAAAAAAATATTTAGTAAATTGATTTTAAAATTGCGTATAATCACTTTTTATGGTAATAATCAGAACCTTCAATTTTCAAGCTTTTGATTATTTGCTAAATCTAATAATCAAGTTTGACCAAGTATATTACTAATTTATCCATATTTATTTTAGTAATTTCAGCTATTATTCATATTTACTTCTATAAACATTCATTTTTAGTAATTTACACTTGACTAACAAATTTTTTTCATACCTAATTTTTTTCACTTCTTATTAGTATAAGTTCTTTTTATTTACCAAACACAAACTAATTTTTAAAAATTAAATATAATCAAAAGCACTAATCACTTATTTTAAACAATGTCAAATCAAACTGTGCTAACTTTATAACGAAAACACTATTTTAACTTTTTAATGAAAACATTTTTGTTAAAAGCTATAAATTGTAAAGTTTTTTATATCACAACACTATACAAATATGACTTTGCCAAACTGACACTTATTTTTTTTGTGTGTGATAAAAAGTCTCAAAGGCAAAAAATTTATTCATTATAAAGAAGCATTCCTTACAAGCAAATGAGATAAACTAGGATAGATATTACCAAGTCAAAAAGTAAAAAAATCTAAAGACTCAAACTGTGCTTATTAATTTTGGACATTGTTAAATTCATAATACTTTTTATTATTTTAACAACAAAATGTTCAGATCCAAGAAAATATCCAATTGTTAATTTTTAGAGATCATGTGTCAGCTTGCTTTCGACTATGATATGTCACGTCAGACTGCTGCAGTGGCAATCATGTGGGTGCTATCATTTCACCAAACTAGTTATTAGACATAACTCGATCTGATCTTCATTTTAAATTTAAGATGATCAACAACTATCTTGTAATCTTCACTCTACAAGTCTTCTCATTGTTAGTTCAATGTCTGAACTGATATACTCTACGATTTTTCTAATCGTAGAGTTTCATAGTGGTCGTAAAGTATCTGACTTGACAAACTACGATTTTTAAGCTCTACGATCTTCATTTTGTCTTACGATATCTAAGCGGACTCTGTGATTTTTGACTTACCTTACGATCTTTGAGCAGACTTTACGATTTTCACTTTGCCTTACAATCTTTGCGATCGTTCAATCATCTAAACATCTTTACGATTGTTTACACAACTTTACAATCGTTTAATTTTCTATAGTTTATACATTTAATGTTGGATATATATATAGAAATGAATGAAATAAAATCAATAGGTGTGACCTTTGGTTCATACCTTTTCAAAGAGATGCATCTTTTCAAAGGGATGTACTTTTTCAAAGAGATGTATCTTTTTAAAGGGATATAACCTTTCAAAAGGATATAACCAGCTTTCAAAAGGGTGTAACCTTTCAAAATGGTTTAACCTTTCAAAAGGATGTAACCTTTTGAAAAGATGTATATCTTCAAAGGGGTATTTGGAAACCTATAAATAGGTTCTCAATCTACCCAAAATAATGACTTCATCTTCAACTTTAATCCTTCTTAAGTTCTTAAAAATTAATCTCATTATTCATTCATATAGAAGTCATATATAGTATTCATATAAAAGTCATAGAGAGTATTCAGAATTTTGTTGATTCGTGGAACTCTTCCATTGAAGTGCTTCTTGTGAGAGTTGAAGACCATTTTATCCTGGGAAGTAGACGTCCATTGTTCCATCCATATGCACCGATAGCAGAGACGACATTTGCTTTAAGGAGAGACTGTCCAACAGTTGACTTGGTTTTAAAAGTTTGTCAATTACATCTTGTAAGTCATTATTATAAAATTGTTTATTTTCTAATTCTGTTTATATAATTAGTATATATAATAATACTAAGGACTAACAATCTTAAAGCAGATTTGCATGTTCTTCCTTAGTATTCATTTTATACTAATTTATAAAAACAGAACTTCGTGAGTACTTATTTTATATTAATATAATATATATATATATATATATATATATATATATATATATATATATTAGTACGTTATATTAGTGATATATATATATACTAATATATAATATACATATTATATTTCTTGCTCGCCTGATATGGATGGGAAAAGCCTACTTATTGGTTGGAAGGGAACTTCGGTTCATTCTCTCTCTGCTTGGAAATTTATATGGTGATGATTTTATGAAACATTTGAAGTTAAGATCGAGTTAATGTTTATTCTTTTTTGTGTGATTAATAAATATGAAGTTTATGCATTTCTTCTTCTTTCTACATGCACACGAACAACTACTTTCTTTGTAGCATTTCTGAGTACTTCGTTCCTTCTCTCACATAAATCAAACAATTTCCTTGTAGAAATTTGCAAGGGAAATTTAGAATTTGGTATTCATAAATACATACTTGATATTTTTTTTGAAATAAAGAGATATCGATAACCCCTATGGATGTCGTTTGCATAATATATAGTAACAGTACTAGTGTTGTCTATATATTATGGATGATTAATGGGAGTGAGGAGTTGGACCTCCGTCTTGAAGAAAAGGAAAGAGAAATTGAAAAGGTATACCTGGAGAGCAAGTGAAAAGTTCATCAAGGGGAATGGGTTTAAAGCCTGTAAAATCCTAAAGAGTCTCCATAATGGAAACCCAACCTAAATGATTGGAGATCCCAAGAAATAGGTTCAAAGGGACAACCTAATTATGTGTGATCTAGTAAACACTGAGAAGATAAATACTTCTTTCCATTCCTAATATGATACAGTGCACAAACTGCCGAGTGAAACAGGATAAACTTTGTTTTTAATAATTTCTATAGCTTGAATATAAAAAAGGTCAAGTGGGGTATTAGCAGGATACTCTTTATAGAAATTACCTATGTGAGTGAGAAGGGGGCCACTTCTATGAGAATGACGAATGCTAAATTCTCTAGCACACTCATGAAACCAGGAGGTGTCCAAGGCCAAAATGGACACAATAATGAGAACCAATAAAATAAATTGAAAAATACTGTGTGAATTCTATTGTCTCGGTTTACACTTAAAGGTTGAACAGTTCAAGACATCACGTTCACTGATTGGCCAGTAAATTCGATAGTCTTTCACTAGGAAAGGTTCAAGGCCACAAGCTACCTTCACCGATTCAGTATTTTTTTTCACTGATACTCTCTCTAAGTCTGTCTGCATATTCATTTGCATTAATTTACACAAATTTCATTCATGTGGGGGATTGTTGGATATATATATAGAAATGAATGAAATAAAATCAATAGGTGTGACCTTTGGTTCATACCTTTTCAAAGAGATGCATCTTTTCAAAGGGATGTATCTTTATAAAGGGATATAACCTTTCAAAAGGATGTAACCTTTCAAAATGGTGTAACCTTTCAAAAGGATGTAACCTTTTGAAAAGATGTATATCTTCAAAGGGGTATTTGGAAACCTATAAATAGGTTCTCAATCTACCCAAAACAATGACTTCATCTTCAACTTTAATTCTTCTTAAGTTCTTAAAAATTAATCTCATTATTCATTCATATAGAAGTCATATATAGTATTCATATAAAAGTCATAGAGAGTATTCAGAATTTTGTTGATTCGTGGAACTCTTCCATTGAAGTGCTTCTTGTGAGAGTAGAAGACCATTTTATCCTGGGAAGTAGACGTCCATTGTTCCATCCGTAAGCACTGATAGCGGGGACGAAATCTGCTTTAAGGAGAGACTGTCCAACAGTTGACTTGGTTTTAAAAGTTTGTCAATTACATCTTGTAAGTCATTATTATAAAATTGTTTATTTTCTAATTATGTTTATATAATTAGTATATATAATAATACTAAGAAATAACATTTAATTCATTCAATAGATCAACCTAACAAACTTGATCTTCTACTCTAAGTCCTTTTACATCAATTACACTTTTAAGAACTTCACAAAAACTATTGGTTACAAATATACATGATTATCTCATCATCATCAAATTAAATATGCATTTGTCATTACAGATTCACTCAATTTCGATATCAGATAAATTAATTATGATTTTTTTTCTAAAGGGCTAAAATAAATATTAGAATTATACTTGCGAATTCAACTAACCAAATTAGAAGAGGATTAGAGTTTCATCTAACGCTCCTTATTAAATATAACAAGGAAACAATAAGAGTTATCAAAATCCTAATGGACTCTTTAATTTTAATAAAATCAATTATTTTAATTATCTACAAAAATAAAAAAAAATCAAACAAAATAAGGATTTTTTTATTAACTTACCTTTTTAATTCAATTGTGTTTTTATCCCGATAATTTCATTAACATTTAATTATATAATTAAAAAATTCATGTTATTACAGTTCATGGTCGAATTCTTATGATAGTTTCGTTTGATTTTGATATTCGGAATTTCGTAAATTTTGCCTTGTTGAGCATGTCTAGTAATTTATTTCTATCTTTGTATAAATGTACATGTTGATATATTTTTAGAAACTTTGTATTAATGATTTCTTTAGGTACATGTATATATTAGAATCCTTTGTATTTGTATTTTGATGTTTTGTGTAATTGTTAGAGTATACTTGAGTTATAACCACCTATAAGGGTATACCACATATATGTTCTATTGGCACCGAAACACGACACCTTCTGTAGTGGTGTGATTAGTTCACGATGTTTCCATTTGTACTTAGGCAGGAGTTGACCATATTCAGGGGCGAAGCCACATGTTAGCCAGTGGGGTCAATTGCACCCACTGGAATTTTTTTTTAATATATGATAAATGAATTTTTTTTGAGGGTCAGAAGAGTCAATTTGCACCTACTGAAATTGGGTATTACACTTTACTGAAATTGGGTATTGCACTTTCCCGTTTCAAAGCAATTTGTACCCACTCTTTTTATACTGAAATTGTTAATTAAATTTTAACCACATATGACACATATCCTCTCAATATATATATCTCTCTCTATAATATTTTAAACTAAATAATAATCTAATTTATATTACTTTTAAAAATAAATAATGAATTACTTATGAACAATTGTGATTAAAAAAGTCTATTATGAGTCAATATAGTGTATATATACCATATATTATTACTCATTATATTTTTATTGTAATATAGTATATATTCGAAAGTATAAAATATTAAAAAAATTGGCTCGGGGGCGCTACGCCGCTACCCCCGAACCCCTGCCAAATTATTTATAATTTGGTAATAATTTCGCCCCCACTGATACTATTTTCTGACTTCGCCACTAACCATATTATAATTTTTTTAGAGGCGGCAACCTAGATTTCTTTTCTATTATGTTCTGTAGATTGATGACATTTGTGTCGAACACACCATCCGATTTTGCAACATCTAGATTACACAGTTCGATGTGTGATTTGTCTATGTAGCATTATTTTGATTTGTCTGTGTGACAAGTTATATTTCTGTTTTATTTTGAACTCGACATGAAATAATACCTAGCCATTTGATCCAGGTTACTATTTGTTGTGTTAACTTTGTTCGTTTCAATTCAATTCAGTTTATTGAATTATTTATTTTAGCTCTATTATTTTTGACACTTTATATTGGTACTGAACATTCGACTCGTTCTATTTATATTTTTTCTTCCAGCAAGTAATCGGGGATGGGCAAGTGTGATAAGGGTTTCTTTTTATCCAGTTGTTTTTAGAATTTTGTTTAGGCTACGAGACTTTGGCATATATTTTAGTGTTATTTAATATTTGAAGTTCTATTAAATATTTTACATTATGGTTTGAGTTAGTTTGATATTTATTAATGTTTTGAGTTGTGATAATTATTGGTTATTAAAATTATTCATTTTGTAGCATAAAACTCTTAATTTGTTGTGTTTTGTGCATAACATCTAGGGGTGTTACACTATTCTTAAACAAAATCCCATTTGCTTTCTTGAAAACATGGAAATCCTAACAAATAATTTTTAAAAAATGTTAAAAATATGTATTAAGTTTTACATTTGTTTCAATTTAATCTTTTCTTGTATTTTTCTTTTCCACATGTAAAAGTACATAATAAAATAGAGCACACAATCCAATTAATTTTTTCCATTTGGCACAATTATGATATTTAATTATTCAAAGAAAAGCATAAAAACGTGATAAGCATAGTTTCTATTAAGGGTGTAAACGAATCAAGTCGATCCGAGTATTGAGTTGGTCAGATTTGGTTCACAAAATTTATCGAGTATAAAATAAGGTTTGATTGAGGCTCATTTAGCTACCAAGTCGAGCACGATTCCGAATCGAGCCCGAGCAGTTTGAACTTTCCAACGAATATGATCCAAGTATCAATAGAAAATTATAATTTAAAAAGGTTCGAGTAATTTATCGAACTTTAAAATGTGCTCATATTTGACTCATTTATATTTCGAGTCGAACTCGAATCGAACTTTTAGTCGAACGAGTACGAATCGAGCCCGAACTGTTTGCTCATTTTACAGCCTTAGTTACTATGGAAATGGGTGCTAAAACATTCCCCTCACGTTCAGCAAATCCCCGAGTAAAAAACATTTTTAGGATGAGTTGATTTATCCTTTAAAATTATATACATACTAGCTCATCATTCCGTGCCAAATACGAATTTTATTATAAATTTATTGTATTATTTATACTTTTTAATATTATATCATCTTAATATATTAATAATAATAATAATAATATATTAATATTGTGTATGATAATTTTTTTAAGATAAATTGTTTCCTTCTAAACAATATTATTTAGTTAACAATACATAATTAATTATTGATAAATAATTAAATAGATTTAACAATCTACAATAACAGTTCTTCCATTTATATAATATAAATGCTAGGATTCATCTTTAAAATAACGATTTATTTTTTTATATATTTATATATTCGACTTTGCATGTAATAGATAAAATCTTATTTTAAATCAAATAGTTATATTTATGTAATTTAATAAAAAAAATTATTATATAATTATTATTACTATCGAGAATATAAGGAACACTAATTAAATTACAAAATGAATAAGAATAAGAGATAGTGATAGTAGATAATTATGATAGTAAGATAAAATATTTTAAAATTAAATAATTTGATTAAAAAATACTTTCTTTTCCTGAATTTTAGTGTTGAAGTATCATTCCTAAATTTTAGGGTTGAGAGAAGATTTTATGCTATTTATTATAGGGAATTGTTAAATCCACAACACTTTTTGTTATTTTCACAACAAAATTGTCGCTGTAGATATATAGCGACGGTGAAAACTGTCACTATATGATCTATAGCAACACTTTTGTTGTAAAAATAATATTTTTTTTGTTATAGATTTAACAATTCCTTTATTATATATATAAGGGGTATATGTATATACATATAACTGTATAGTACACAGACGCCTGTGACGACGTTTTTTTGGGCTATAGTGATGGTTCACCCGTCCTCATAGACCAGAATAGCTATAGTGACGGGTGAATTATCGCTATAGCCCAAAAAAACGATCGCCATAGACGACTGTGTACTACACAGCTATGTGTGTGTGTGTGTGTGTGTGTGTATATATATATATATATATATATATATATATAGGGTAACGATCCATAGTATGTATTTGTTCTGGATCATTATAGAGCATACACCATTTATACCATTTAAAACAAGAAAGAAATGATAAGATTAAAAATTGAAAATCAATGTCCGCTAGTAAAAAAAACACGAAGCGTTTATAAACCAGAGTTTAGGGTTTATTAAAGTTTAGGAATTACAATTTAGCAATACATAATTGTAAATCCTACATCCTAGTTAATAAACCCTGATTTATAAATGGGCTATAAATTCTAAACATTTATTATGACGCCCCCAAAATAGGTCCAAACAACCCATTTTGAGTCTTCAAATACATACTACAGAATTCAAATACAAATTTTCCTATTTACAATTATTAAACTGTCGTGCAAAATACGACCACACATTTACTGTGAGTTTTAATACAAATATTGCACTGTATAAAATATGACAATATCCACACTCAAATTAAGTCTTAGTGAAGAATTCTATAGTCTCGGATCATTACTTCATTCTTCGACTAGTCCCAACGACACTCTCATTTCCTGAGAAGAATAATGGAACAAACGAATGAGCTCAACTAGCCCAGTAAAGAATGTTATGACTAAGATAATGAAGAATAAATTAGTTTTAGTCTTCAACAATGATAAATCGGATGAAATATAATAGACAATAAGTTTTAGATCAACAACTGCAGCGGAACAAACAAACCATTAGAAAAGTCAAGTAGAGCATGATGTCTACTATCTTCTATGATTTAAAAATCCATCATCAATATTTCATCTCTGTAACATTAATCAACAGTTCCTATTCATAATTATGCAAATCAACATCTTATCTTTGCATTACGGGCCAAATATATTCATTTGTATTACTAGTGGTCATGATAATGCCAAACAACAATCCATCTTTGCACTACGGATTAAAGAGAACTTTCACTACAAATATTTATCTGTAACACCAAAGACCATGATTATACTAATACATAGTTTCTTGTCATAATCATACCAATCAACAGTCCATCTTTGCACTACGTGCGACACTCCCAAAATAGATATACATCACCCATTCTGAGTCGTCAAATACATGGTAAAAAATTCAAATACAACTTAATTAATACAACTGTCATGTAAATACAACAAAACAAATGATGAGAGTTTTAACACAAATATTGTCTTCTAGACAATGTCCAAACTTAAATTCAATCTTATTACAATTATTATCACACTATTTTATAGAATAATGAGGACTACTAAAACAACCATCTGGACCGTCACTCCGTTCCCCGACTAGTCTCAACTATATTCTCATTTTCTGAAGAGAACAATGAAAGCAAAGGGTGAGCTCAACTAGCTCAGTAAAGAATATTATGACTAAGATAATGCATAATAAATTATTGTTAGCCTTCAACAGTGTTAAACTGATAGAATATAATAGATAACAAGTTTAACTGCAGCGGAACAAACAATCTATTAGAAGAGTCAAGTAGAGCATTATATCTACTATCTTCTATGATTTAAAAGTTTATCAACAATTTTATCGCTGAGACTCAGCTCAATAAATAATTCTCGTCACTGAATTATCCATGCACTACGGGCGAATGATATTTATTATTATCATCAATGGTCATGATCGTGCCAACAACTGTCCATCAATGCACTACGGGTCAATGAGGACTTTTACCACATCATTTGTAACATTACGGGTCATAATTATACCGAATGATCTCTGATCATAATCATACCAATCAACAGTCCATCTATGCACTACGGGCCAAAGATGACTTTCATAACAATATAAACATGAAGATGACGACAATGATATAAGAATTCAATTATATGCAAGCAAATGATAAATTCTAAAGATTTATAATTTAATTTATCCAGAATTCAATAATGTCCAAATTGTCAACATCATACTGCTTTGTGGAGTAAAATTCAAGAATAATATTGTATCAAAAATAATTTGGACCGAAAAAAATTCAATTTTTGTCATGAATAGTACCCCGGTGAATAGTACCTTAGTGAATAGTACCTCGTGACTAGTACTTCAGGAATAGTACCCCGTGAATAGTACTCCAGCATAAAAAGGTTAAAACTTATCAAGAATGCTCAGAATAATATTTTCATAAAAAGATACTGGATGAATCGCAAATATCAAAGATATTCTACTAATTTCAGGAATTATAGAAGCAATACTTACTATAGTAAGTTTAAATTTAGGAATATGAAATGAAATAATATCCCTTCCATAATATGGAGTATGAAAGAAGATAATATTTCTTACGAGTATTGAAATAAAATAATATCCTTTACCTTAGTAGAAACTGGATTTGACTGGAATATCGGATATTATTCTGAGAAAATCTTGCAGAAAAAACTACACTCAAAGTATCCTTATACTCAAGAAAAATACTCACAATACTATAGAATAAGAATTTCTGATATTGAAATGGTGTGTTGAGGAAAGAGGGGTAACCATCCTTTTATAGTGCAACGGAGGGAGAAAAGTTAAATGAATATGCCTAAACTGTGCCAATTTTTCTCCGCCTAATCTTTCTGTACATGCCTAACTTTGATCCATTCTTCCTCGGGGCCACACTTTGAAACAATTAAAGCTTTGCAGGCAATTCACATTTTGAAATAGTGGGGGCCCACACTTTTTCAATAAAACTTTGCAGGAGAAATTCCTCACTTGGAAAGGAGTGCACGAAATAATAAACGTGCACTCTCAATTTGAAAAATAAGAATTTCAAACCAACTTGTTCACCTCTTTTCTCACATGCTTAAATATATAATATAATAATATTATTATTTAAATAATTATAATAATATATTTGAATGAATATTTTATCGGATGAGATAATTATAATTTCACAGAAAAATATGTCAAACTTTCAACAAATGCGAAATTCCTTCATTAATATTAAAATTGAACTAATATCCACCACATAATAATTAATATTATAAGCTTACAACAGATCATTCCCAGGAAAGAGTGGGCTTTCTGATAAGGATTTATTTTTATTGGCGCGCAATTAGATGACCAAACCCCTTTTCTCGACAGAATTTTCTAGACATTGTCAATAATGCTAACTAATAATATGAATAATTATGTCGCGTCAATTATTAATTTAATAATATAAAATATTGTGCAGATGATACTGTGACAATAATTGAATCAATAATATAACAAACTGTGCAATAATTATTGTGGCAATTATTGAATAAAACTGAGTGACTTCTCACATAAGCATAAATAATCAAAAATACTTTATAATACCGTGTGCTACAATGAAACCACGCGTATTACTGTACTTTTATCACCGGTTATTTCAACAGTTAATAGTAAAACTTTTGCCGTTATTTTTATAAAAAGATATTTCTGTCATTTTCTAACTCCGACAGTAATTCCGTTGTGAGGTCCACCAATGATTGTGTCATCGTATGAATATTCCCTGATAAAACGAATATTCCCCGACCAATCGAATATTTTATGACTATTTACTTACTTTACAAAATTTATAAATATTACCCACAACTATAACATTATATCAAATCCACACCATAATATACAAAAATAATATTAGAGAAAAATTAACATTTATTCATAAAAGTTGGGGTCTTACACTACGGGCTAAAGATAACTTTACACCAGAATTTAAGCATGAAGATGATGACAATGATATAAAGGATGAATAAAAGTGAGATCATGAATAAATATTCGAGAATTGTAATTTAATTTATTCAGAGTTCAAAAAGTCTAAATTGTCAACACGATAATCAATTGTGGAGTAAAATTCAAAAATTATATTTAAGATTTATATTTCAAAGATAATTTGGACAAGAAAAGAAAACTAAATTTTATCGTAAATAGTACTCCGATGTGAATAGTACCCCCGCATGATTAGTACTCCAGTATGAATAGTACCTCGAATAAATAGTACCCCGACATAAAAGATTAAAATTTAATAAGAAAATTTAAACAAATATTCTTGTGAAATGATATTAGATGAAGCGAAAAGTATAAGAAATTTCTAATCATTTCAAGAATTATAGAAGCTGTAAGACCCCAACTTTTATGAATAAAGATTAATTTTTCTCGAAATATATTTTTGAATATTATGGTGTGGATTTGATATAATGTTATAGTTATGAGTATTATTTACAAATTTTACAAAGTAAGCAAGTGGTTATATAATATTCGTTTGGTCGGGGAATATTCATTTTAATAGGGAATATTCGTACGACGACACAATCATTGGTGGACCCCACAACGAAAGTATTGTCGTAGTTAGAAAATGACAAAATTATCTTTTTATAAAAATAACTGCGAAAGTTTTACCGTTAAACTGTTGAACTACCCGGTAGTAAAAGTACAGTAATACACGTGGTTGTATAGTAGCACACGGTATTGATTATTGATGTTTACGTGAGAAGTCACTCAATTATACTCAATTATTACTACAGAAATTGCTGCATCATATCTCTCATATTATTGATCCAATTATTGTCACATTATCATCTGTATAATATTTTTATATTATTAAATCAATAATTGAGACGACAAAGTTATTCATATTAATATTTGCAATATTGACAATGTCTAGAAGTTCTGTCAAGGAAAGGTTTGGTCACCTAATTGCACGCCAATAAGGAGAAATCCTTATCAGATAGCCACTTCTTTCTTGGGAACGACCTGGTTGTTAAATATTGTGAGTTATAATATTAATGATGAATAAGTTCGTATTGATTAAAGATGAAATTGATATTTCCATTGTGTTAGGATTATTAGTGTTAGTGGAAATCGATATTAATTTTGATAATAATTAATGTCGGGAGGTTATATTGACCAATTGGGTAATTCACCGAATAAATGAGCAATTAATTGCTATTAATTCATATGCTTATAACTATGTGTTCACATGTGTGTACTATTGATTCACATGATTTACTATTAGGAGAGTTGGTGCAAGATTGATAATACTTGCATGACTAAATTAAAAATAGAGGTATAGATGAAGGTACTATACTGTAATTAGTTTTTTCACATGATTATACTATTAAGTCACATGAATGAACTATTAATTCACATTATTTACTATTAGGAGAGATGGTGCAAGTTTGATAATACTTGTCGGACTAAATTAAAAATGAAAAAAAGAGGAATGTATTATACTATAATATTTCGAGCCCCAAAATGTGAAATTATCAAAACTATATTTTCCTATAAATAGAAGCTCATTCTTCTTTCATTCTCCCCAATTCACTAAGTCTCACAAGAGCAATTATTATAGAGAGAAAGAAGAAGAGAAGTCTGCTACCTCACTATTCCAGTATCCAGTTTCTTCTAAGGTAAGGGTTATTATTTCTTTCGTATTCATGAAGAGAGTTATATTCTTTCAATACTCGTAAGGGTTGTTATTCCATTCTTTATTATTCTGTTAGAATAACCTGTCTGTGCGGTCTATCGCATGCCTGGTGAATTTTTATGTTATTCCATTCTTTATTATTCTGTTGGAATAACCTGTCTGTGCGATCTATTGCATGCCTGGTGAATTCTTCTGTTATTCCATTCTTTATTATTCTGTTGGAATAACCTGTTTGTGCGGTCTATCGCATGCCTGGTGAATTCTACTGTTATTCTAGTCTTTGTTATCCTGTTGGAATAATCTGTCTGTGCGGTCTATCTCATATCTGGTGAATTCTTTTGTTATTCCATTCTTTATTAGTCTGTTGGAATAATCTTTCTACGCGGGCTACCGCATGCATGGTGAATTCTTCTATTATTCCATTCTTTATTATTTTGTTGGAATAACCTGTCTATGTGGACTACCGCATGCATGGTGAAAGATCCTTCGTATTCATTCCTTATTAAATTGTGGAAATGATCTGTCTACGTGGATTACCGCATGGCAGAAAAAAAAAATCCATTTACAGTTTCATATATTCTATTATACTCAGTTGGTTAAAGTTTTGGCTTCTATACTCCATGAAATTAGTAGAATATCCTGAATATTTGTGCTTCATCCAGTATCTTTTCATGAAAATATTCTTCTGAGCATTATTGAATTTTACTCCATAAAGCAGTATCATGTTGACAATTTGGACGTTATTGATTTCTGAATAAATTAAATTATAAATCTTTAAAATTTATCTTGAACTTGTTTTATTGAATTATTATGTCATTGTCATCATCCTCATGCTTATATTGTGATGAAAGTCATCTTTGGCTTACATGCATAGATGGACTTGGTATGATTATGACCAGAGATTATTCAGTATAATCATGACCGTAATGTAACGAATGATGTGGTTAAAGTCCTCATTGGCATGTAGTTCATTGATGGACACTTGTTGGTATGATTATGACTAGGGATTATTCGGTATAATAATGACCATTGATGATTACATGAATATCCTTGGTCGTGATGCAAGGATGATTCGATTTTATTTCTTAAGCTGAGTCTCAGCGATCTAGTTGATGAAAAACTTTTTAAATCATAGAAGATAGTAGATTTTATGCTCTATTTGATTCTTCTAATGGATTGCTTATTCCGCTATAGTTGTTGATCTAAAACTTGTTGTCTATTATATTCTATCAGTTATTATACTGTTGAAGGCTAAGGATAATTTATTCTGCATTATCTTAGTCATAATATTTCTTACTGGGCTAGTTGAGCTCACCCTTTCTTTCACTGTTCTCCTCAGGAAATGAGAATATAGCTGGGACGAGTCGAGGAACAGATTGACGGTCCAGATGGTTGTTTTAGTAGTCCTCATTATTCTAGTGAAGTGATCATGGGTAAGCTAATCATAAACTCTAGTGAAGTATATACCTTATTTGATACCGGTTCTACCCATTCTTTTATTTCTCCTACTTACGCTCAATGTTTAAATTTGACTCCGGAGAAATTAGACTTTGAATTATCGGTTGAAACTCCGTTTGGAGAAACCTTCATTACATCCACTGTTTATAAGTCTTGTTTGATTCAAATCGGTAACCGCACGTTACTTGTCGATCTTATTTCTTGAAAATACTTGCATTTGATGTGATTTTAGGGATTGATTGGTTAACTACTCATCATACTAAAATCGATTATTTTCGTAAGGTTGTTTGCTTTCATATTCCTAACCAACCTATTATGCGAATTCAAGCAACCAAACCACTAAAATCAATCACTGTCATATCAAGCCATAAAGATATTTGTTTATTGAAAAATGGATGTCAAGCTTTCTTATCCCATGTCACTGATTTAAATAAAAATACGTCAGTTTTGAATGATATTTCTATTGTTAATAAATTTCCTGACGTATTCCCTGAAGAACTTCCTGGCCTACCCCAAGAGTGTGAAATTAAATTTTGTATCGACCTTGAACCCGGTACAAAACCCATTTCCAAAGCCCCATATGAAATGGCTCCTATTGAACTTCAGGAGTTAAAAACCCAACTGCAAGAATTGTTAGACATCGATTTCATTCGACCTAGTACGTCTCCTTGGGGTGCTCCTGTTCTATTCGTGAAGAAGAAAGATGAAAATATGCGACTTTGTATTGATTATCGGGAGTTGAATCATGTCACCATCAAAAATAGGTACCCGTTGACTCGCATTGGTGACCTGTTTGACCAGTTGTAAGGCACCAAATTCTTTTTAAAGATCGATCTTCGTTCTGGATATCATCAGTTGAAGATTAAATCTGATGACATTCCAAAGACTGCTTTCAGAACTCAGTACGGGCATTACGAATTCCTAGTCATGTCTTTTGGATTGACTAATGCTCTTGTTGCCTTCATGGATATGATGAACCGAGTATTCAAGGAATATTTGGATCACTTTGTGGTCGTCTTTATTGATGACATCCTCATATACTCCAAAACCCGTGAAGACCATGAGCAACACTTGAGGCTGATACTCCAAAAGCTTCGTGAAAACAAGCTATATGCCAAGTTGAAGAAATGCGAGTTCTGGCTTGAGGAAGTTGCATTCCTTGGGCACGTGATATCAAATCATGGGATATCTGTTGACCCGGCAAAGATTGAAGCAATTCAAAGCTGGGAGTAACCTAAGTTAGTGACCAAAATACTTAGCTTTCTCGGCTTAGCTGCTTATTATCGGAGATTCATAGAAGGGTTTTCTCGAATCGCTACTCCATTAACTCAGCTGACTCGAAAAGATACAAAATTTGGTTAGAGCGAGGAATGTGAGAAGAGTTTTCAAGAACTCAAGAGGAGACTCATTTCAGCATCTGTTCTGACAATACCATCTGGCTCGGAGGGATTTTTCATCTAGAGTAATGCTTCAGGCAAAGGGTTAGGATGTGTTCTCATGCAACATGAGAAAGTCATAGCCTATGCCTCACGACAACTCAAAGAATATGAGAGGAATTATCCTACTCATGATCTAGAGTTGGTAGCAGTCGTTTTTGCGCTTAAGATTTGGAGGCATTACCTGCATAGAGAGAAGGTGGAGATCTATACGGATCATAAAAGCCTAAATTATTTCTTCACTCAAAAAGAACTCAACATGCGGCAACGACGATGGCTTGAGATGTTGAACGATTATGATCATACCATCCAATACCATCATGGAAAAGCGAACGTAGTAGCTGACGCATTGAGTAAAAGATCATATGCGGGAACGAGTGCAATATTGTCAACGCAAAGGCCCATTTTATATGACTTACAAAGTATGGAGATAGAGTTAAAGACTCCAGGGACCCATGTGATGATGGCAAATATATGAGTAGAACCGACTTTAATTGATAAAGTTAAAGCTGCTCAAGCTACAGACCTGGAGCTGATGCGTGTGAGGAAGAAAGTAAAAGAAGGTGCTATTCCGGAAGCAAGAATCGATGAAGAAGGAATACTTCAAGTCAACTCCAGACTTTGTGTTCCTAACCATTATGACTTGATGTATAAAATCATGATGGAGGCGCACAACACATCGTTTGTAATCCATCCTGGGGCTACCAAAATGTATCGTGATCTTCGACATACATTTTGGTGGAGTAATATAAAGAGAGAGATAGCGGGGTTTATCTCAAGGTGTCTAACTTGTCAACGAGTCAAGACGGAGCATCAAGTGCCAAAAGGTCCATTTCAACCACTTGAAATTCTAGAATGGAAGTGGGAGAACATTACCATGGATTTCGTTACTGGTCTTCCCAAGGTTTCTCAGGGCATAGATGTGATTTGGGTTATTGTTGATAGATTAACCAAGTCTGCTCATTTCTTACCGATACGAGAAACTTATACACTTGAACGTCTTGCTTGTATGTACATAAACGAGATTGTAAGATTGCATGGTATGCCAGTATCCATAGTTTCTAATCGAGACCCAAGATTCACTTCAAGATTTTGGGTTAGTTTGCAAAAGCTATGGGCACGGATTTACGATTTAGTTCGGCATATCATCCTCAAACGGACGGGCAGTTGGAAAGGACTATTCAAACTCTTGAAGATTTATTAAGACTCTGTGTCCTTGACTTCAAAGGAAGTTGGGACAAGTTCTTACCATTGGTGGAGTTTTCCTACAATAATAGTTATCAAATAAGTATTGGCATGACTCCATTTGAGGTGTTGTAAGGAAGAAAGTGTTGTTCTCCGGCATGCTGGGATGAGGTGGGTGAAGCAAAATTGTTGGGACCGGAGTTGGTACGTATGACTACGGAAAAGATTCAAACGATCTGACAACGTATAAAAACCTCACAAGATCGACAAAAGAGTTATGTTTATCTTCATCGAAAGGATGTGGAATTCAATATTGAAGATCATGTATTATTACGTGTTGCTCCATGGAAAGGAGTTACGAGATTTGGAAAGAAAGAAAAGCTCAATCCTAAATTCAGTGGCCCATTTTTAATCCTCGATCGAGTAGGAACTGTAACCTATAGACTCGCTTTACCGCCAAGTATGTCTCGTGCTCATAACATTTTTCACATATCTATGTTACGTAAATATGTGAAAGACCCGAACCACATTATTGAATTAGAACCGGACGAAATAGCGGAAGATTTAACGTATAAGGATGTACCTGTTAAAATCTTGGATAAGAAGGATCATATTCTACGCTCCAAGGATATACCTCAAGTCAAAGTTTATGGAGAAACCACGATGTTGAGGAAATGACCTGGGAGTTAGAATCTGAAATGAAGTCAAAGTATCCTCACCTCTTCGACATACCAGGTACGCACCCTAATTTCGAGGACGAAATTTCATAAGAAAGATAGGTTGTAAGTGTGAAGCCCCCAAAATTAGGTATACATCACCCATCTTGGGTCGTCAGATACATGGTACATAATTCAAATACAACTTACTAATACAACTGTCGTGTACAATACGACAAAACATAACTGTGAGTTTGAATACAATTATTGTCTACTAGAGATTATACAAACTCAAAAAGAGTCCTCATTACAATTATTAATACACTATTTCACATAATAGTGAGGACTACTAATGCTATCCTCTGGACCGTCACTCCGTTCCCCGACTAGTCCCTGCTATGTTCTCATTTCCTGAAGAGAACAGTGAAAGAAAGGGTGAGCTCAACTAGCCCAGTAAGAAATATTATGACTAAGATAATGCAGAATAAATTATCGTTAGCCTTCAACAGTATTAAACTGATAATATATAACAACATCAGGTTTAACAGCAACAGATCAAGCAATCCATTAAAAGAGTCAAGTAGAGAATATAATCTACTATCTTTTATGATTTAAAAAGTTTTTCATCACTTTTATCGCTGGGACTCAGCTTAATAAATAATCCACATCATCGAATCACCCCTGTACTACGGCCAAAGATATTCTTTAGTATCACGACCACGAATTATCCATGCACTACGGCTTAAGATAATCATGTTTTCATCAACGGTCCTGATCATGCCATAAAACAATTCATCTTTGTTCCACGGCCAAAGAGAATCCATAGCCATAATCATACCAAAAACTGTCTATCAATGCACTATGGGCCAATGATGACTTCTTTTTTCCACATCATTTGTAACATTACGGTTATGATTACACCAAATTATCCCTGGTCATAATCATACCAAGTCCATCTATGCACTATGACAATGATATAAGAATTCAATAAAACAAGTTCAAGAATTAATTTGTCCAAGAACTACTAACGTCCAAATTGTCAACATGATACTATTTTATAGAGTAAAATTCAAGAATGATCAGAAGAATATTTCCATGAAAAGATACTGGATGAAGCGCAAATATCAAGGATATTCTACTAATTTCATGGAATATAGAAGTCAAAATTTTAACCAACTGAGTATAATAAAGAATGGAATAACAAAAGAAATCACCATGCATGCGGTACTTCGCATCGACAGGTTATTCCAACATAATAATAATAACGGAACCAGGTTAGGCAAAATTTGCACCGACAGGATGTTCCAATAGAATAATAAAGACGGAACCAGGTCCGGTTAAAACACACAGACAAGATGTTCCAACGGAATAATAATAAAGACGGAACCAGGTCCGGTGTAAAACACACAGACAGGATGTTCCAACGGAATAATAATAAAGACGGAACCAGGTCCGGTGTAAAACACACAGACAGGATGTTCCAACAGAATAATAGAAGAATGTCACCAAGTATAGGGTAGACCGCGTATACAGGTTATTCCAACAGAATAATAAGAAATGGAATAACAATAGTTCTCTTCATGAATAAGAAAGAATAACACCACTTACCGTAACAGAAACTGGATATAGGAAAAGAAAAGTTAAGTAGCAAAAAAGCTTTTCTTCTATCTCTCTATAGTTTCTCTCTCTAGAGTTCAGTGAATTCGTAAGAAAATAATGAAGGAATGAGCTTCTATTTATAGGAAAATGGAATGCATAGTAAATAATCCATGAACGGTCCAGATTGATTTACTTTAATCTGACGATCCATATTTAAAAAAAAATCTTTTAAATAAAATATAATATATTCTATTTATATAAAAAGATTTTTACTATGCAAACACTATGCAACACTATGCAAAACACTATACAACACTATGCATAATAAAATATAATATATTCTATTTATAGAATAACTTTAATAAAGTATTCTGTTTTATATAAAAGATGTTTCTGTTTTATTACGTTAATAATACGAATAAAATAAAACGTCATCATCGCTATAATAATTCATATTATTAATCGACAATAATTGAATCAAACTGAGCGACTTCTCACATAAATATCAATAATCAATATCGTGTACTACTATGCAACAACGCGTATTACTGTAATTTTACTACCCAGTAGTTCAACAGTATCAACGGTAAAACTTCCGCCACTATTTTCAATAAAATATTTTTGTCGTTTTCTCAATCCGACAATAATTCCGTTGTGGGGTCCACCAATAATTGTACCGTCGTACGAATATTTTCTGACACAAAGAATATTCCCTGACCAATCGAATATAATATAACAACTTGCATACTTTGCAAAATTTATAAATACTACCCACAACTATAATATTATCTCAAATTCACACCATAATATTAAAAAATTATTTCGAGAAAATTAATTCTTTATTCATAAAATCTGGGGTTTCACAATCTCCCCTCCTTATGGAATTTCGCCCTCGAAATTTACGTACGTACCTGGTATGCCGAACAGGTGAGGATACCTTGACTTCACTTCAAATTCTAACTCTTGAGATATAACCTTTGAGTGTTGAATACGATTTTTCTTATCCAAGATTGTAACACGTATCTCTTCAAACGTTAAATCATCCGCTATCTCGTCCGGTTCTAAATTAATAATGTGGCACGGGTCGTCCACATATTTACGTAACATCGAAACAAAAAAAACGTTATGAACACGCAATATATTTGGCGGTAAAACGAGTCTATAAGCCACAATTCCTACTCAATCGAGGAATTCAAATGAGCCAATTAAATCGAGGGTTGAGATTTCCTCTCTTCAGCAACTCTTGCTTCTAAAATAACACCCTCTTGAACCTTCTTCTTCACATTCATCAGATTCGGGTATGTAGCTTGAGCGTCTTTAACTTTATCGATTAAAGTTAATTTTACACGTATATTCGTTATCTTCACGTGGGTCCCTATAGTCTTTAACTCTATCATCATCATTTGCAAGTTATACGAAATGAGTCTTTGTGTTAACAAAATCGCACTTGTAAACGCATACGATCTTCTACTCAACACGTCAGCTACCACGTTCGCTCTTCCACGATGATATTGAATAGTACGATTGTAATCTTCAACAGCTCGAGTCAACGTCTTTGGTGCATGTTACTTTCGTTTTAGTTGAAAAAATTATTTTGAGGGTTTAAGAAATGGGTTTTGTACTGGTGTCAATACAAAATTCGATTTCACGCTCTGGGGTAGGCTAAGAAGTCTTCAGGAATACGTCAAGAGATTTATTAATGATAAAAATATCATTCAAAACTGTTACTCACATCCAAGACTTGGATAGTACGTCACATTGATACCAACTGTGACTTCTATCCCTTAACCGAGATAGCACCTCATAATGATACCTATCAACTTGTTATCGTCATTCACGACATCGCCTACGAAAAGTCTGGCTTCAGTGCATTCCACACAAGGAAGTCATCAACAAAAGGATCGGGGCTCTTTACTTATGGCTTGATATGACAATGATTGAATTTAGTGGTTTGGTTGCTTGAATTCGCATAATAGGTTGGTTAGGAATATGAAAGCTAACAACCTTACGAAAAACATGATGAGTAGTTAACCAATCGTTTCCTAAAATCGCATCAAAGGCAAGTATTTTCAAAGAGACAAGATCAACACGTAACGTGAAAGTGTCGATTTGAATCAAATAAGATTTATAAACAGTGGAGGTAACGAAGGTTTCTCCCAATGGAGTTTCAATAGATAAATCAAACAGTTAAGTACAAACATTGAACACAACTAGGTGAAATAAAAGAGTGAGTAGAACCTGTATCTAACACAGTATAGACTTCGTAAGAGCTTATGATTAACTTACCCGTGATAATTTTATTCAGGTTCCTCGTCACGAGAGAAAAAAAAACGCTCTCTCTTAAACTACCGGCTTTGGCTTGTCTGGGACATCCTTTGGCATCATTATCCCAGCTGGAATTGACTTCATCATACGACAAAATCAAGCTAGGTGACCTTCTCTTCCGCAATTAAAACATGCTTTGGACTGCTGCGTACAGTTTGGACGGATGTGTCCCTCCTGTCCGCATTTGAAACATACGACCGGTGGTCGTTCTTCTTCCTTTAAAACGGGTGCTGATACCGACGTCTTTACGTCATTGTTGAACCTTCTCTTCTTGAAATGTCCATTCTTATTATTTTGGCCATGATTATTACCGAAGTGGTTATCATTTATGACATGTTGATTCCCTCCATGCTTATTATCACCGCTTTGATGATTGTTATCACCGATATTATCATTTTGTCGGCTGCTCTCTTTTGGTTTGGTTGACTCGTTATCGCGCTCCACCAACTGAGCCTTATTTATAACATCTCAATACAAACACAGTTTATGAGAAATAAGATGTTGACGTATCTCCGGCTTCAAACCTCTTAAAAATAATCGCGCCATTCTCTCTTCATTATCCACCAAGTGGGACGCAAACCGGGATAACTCCGCAAATTTTGCCTCGTATTGCGACACGGTCATATTGTTTTGCTCCAATTTGATAAACTCCACCTCCTTCATGTGACGAATACTTTCGGGAAAGTATTTTTCGTTGAACAGCTCTTGGAACTTCTCCCAAGACATTTTCAGTACGGAAGGTTGAGTACGTTTTACCGATTCCCACCAGTAATCTGTCTCTTCACGCAACATAAAGGTGGAAAAGGGAACCTTTTGCTCCTCGGAGCATCCCAAGACATCAAATATCTTGGTGATCTGCTTTAACCACGTCTCCGCCTTAAGTGGTTCTGGCTTTCCCAAAAACTCTGGTGGTCCCAGCTCCTTGAATTGCTTAGCGGTGACTAACCATGGGTTGCCATTGTTTCCTCCTGCATTATGAACATGAGCCGCCTTCTCCCGTTGTTGCATGAATTTCTCCTTAAACTGCTTAGCGGTGACAGTCCGAGAGTTATCAGTATTTCTACCTGCATTTTGGACAGGAGCTGCCTTAGCCTGTTGTTGCATGAATTGCATAAAGCCTCTGACCATCCCATCATTCACCATTTCATCGGTGTTATTATTTTCATGAGGAGTATTGTCCTCTAGTTGCACATTATCCTAATTATTGATCTGTGGAGACTCAACGGTCTCCTGAGCTCCATTGATAATCTCAACATTCTTGGATGCCATTTTCAAACACTGCCACATAACAAGGGTTAATTAACATATCACATATTATCCCTATACTTTGACCGACCAATTTAAATACAAAATAAATTTAAGTAGGTCATACTAGCGAAGGAATTCCCCGTCTCTCCCCTCCTAGTTCTATCTCACATCTTTGCCAGGGATCATATCCCTAAGCTTTGATACCAACTGTGACGCCCCCAAAATTAGGTATACATCACCCATCTTCGGTCGTCAGATACATGGTACATAATTCAAATACAACTTACTAATACAACTGTCATGTACAATACGACAAAACATAACTGTGAGTTTGAATAAAATTATTGTCTACTAGAGATTATACAAACTCAAAAAGAGTCCTCATTACAATTATTAATACACTATTTCACAAAATAGTGAGAACTACTAATGCTATCCTCTGGACCGTCACTCCGTTCCCCGACTAGTCCCTGCTATGTTCTCATTTCCTGAAGAGAACAGTGAAAGAAAGGGTGAGCTCAACTAGCCAAGTAAGAAAAATTATGACTAAGATAATGCAGAATAAATTATCGTTAGCCTTCAACAGTATTAAACTGATAATATATAACAACATCAGGTTTAACAGCAGCAGATCAAGCAATCCATTAAAAGAGTCAAGTAGAGAATATAATCTACTATCTTTTATGATTTAAAAAGTTTTTCATCATTTTTATCGCTGGGACTCAGTTTAATAAATAATCCACATCATCGAATCACCCCTGTACTACGGCCAAGGATATTCTTTAGTATCACGACCACGAATTATCCATGCACTACGGCTTAAGATAATCATGTTTTCATCAATGGTCCTGATCATGCCATAAAACAATTCATCTTTGCTCCACGGCCAAAGAGAATCCATAGCCAAAATCATACCAAAAACTGTCCATCAATGCACTACGGGCCAATGATGACTTTTTTTTTCCACATCATTTGTAACATTACGGTTATGATTACACCGAAATATCCCTGGTCATAATCATACCAAGTCCATCTATGCACTACAGGCCACAGATGACTTTCAACATAATATAAACATGAGGATGATGACAATGATATAAGAATTCAATAAAATAAGTTCAAGAATTAATTTGTCCAAGAACTACTAACGTCCAAATTGTCAACATGATACTACTTTGTAGAGTAAAATTCAAGAATGATCAGAAGAATATTTCCATGAAAAGATACTGGATGAAGCGTAAATATCAAGGATATTCTACTAATTTCATGGAGTATAGAAGTCAAAACTTTAACCAACTGAGTATAATAAAGAATGGAATAACAAAAGAAATCACCATGCATGCAGTACTTCGCATCGACAGGTTATTCCAACATAATAATAATAACGGAACCAGGTCAGGCAAAATTTGCACTGACAGGATGTTCCAACAGAATAATAAAGACGGAACCAGGTCCGGTGTAAAACACACAGACAAGATGTTCCAACGGAATAATAATAAAGACGGAACCAGGTCCGGTGTAAAACACACAGACAGGATGTTCCAACGGAATAATAATAAAGACGAAACCAGGTCCGGTGTAAAACACACAGACAGGATGTTCCAACGGAATAATAATAAAGACGGAACCAGGTCCGGTGTAAAACACACAGACAGGATGTTCCAACAAAATAATAGAAGAATGTCACCAAGTATAGGGTAGACCGCGTATACAGGTTATTCCAACAGAATAATAAGAAATGGAATAACAACAGTTCTCTTCATGAATAAGAAAGAATAACACCCCTTACCGTAACAGAAACTGGATATAAGAAAAGAAAAGTTAAGTAGCAAAAAAGCTTTTCTTCTATCTCTCTATAGTTTCTCTCTCTAGAGTTTAGTGAATTCGTAAGAAAATAATGAAGGAATGAGCTTCTATTTATAGGAAAATGGAATGCATAGTAACTAATCCATGAACGGTCTAGATTGATTTACTTTAATCTGACGGTCCATATTTAAAGAAAAATCTTTTAAATAAAATATAATATATTCTATTTATATAAAAAGATTTTTACTATGCAAACACTATGCAAAACACTATGCAACACTATGCATAATAAAATATAATATATTCTATTTGTAGAATAACTTTAATAAAGTATTCTGTTTTATATAAAAAGATGTTTCTGTTTTATTACGTTAATAATACGAATAAAAAAAACGTCATCATCGCTATAATAATTCATATTATTAATCGACAATAATTGAATCAAACTGAGAGACTTCTCACATAAATATCAATAATCATTATCGTGTGCTACTATGCAACAACGCGTATTACTGTACTTTTACTACCCATTAGTTCAACAGTATCAACGGTAAAACTTCCGCCGTTATTTTCAATAAAATATTTTTGTCATTTTCTCAATCTGACAATAATTCCGTTGTGGGGTCCACCAATAATTGTTCCGTCGTACGAATATTTTTCCGACACAAAGAATATTCCCTGACCAATCGAATATAATATAACAACTTGCATACTTTGCAAAATTTATAAATACTACCTACAACTATAATATTATCTCAAATTCACACCATAATATTAAAAAAATATTTTGAGAAAATTAGTTCTTTATTCATAAAATCTGGAGTTTCACAGTAAGCTGGGGTTTCACAGTAAGACCCCAACTTTTATGAATAAAGATTAATTTTTCTCAAAATATATTTTTGAATATTATGGTGTGGATTTGACATAATGTTATAGTTGTGGGTATTATTTATAAATTTTGCAAAGTAAGCAAGTGGTTATATAATATTCGTTTGATCGGGGAATATTCGTTTTAATAGAGAATATTTGTACGACGACACAATCATTGGTGGACCACACAACAGAAGTATTGTCGTAGTTAGAAAACGACAGAATTATCTTTTTATAAAAATAACGACGAAAGTTTTACCGTTAAACTGTTGAACTAACCGGTAGTAAAAGTACAGTAATACGCGTGGTTACATAGTAGCACACTGTATTGATTATTGATGCTTACATTAGAAGTCACTCATTATACTTAATTATTGCTACAGTAATTGTTGCATCATATCTCTCATATTATTGATTCAATTATTGTCACAGTATCATCTGCATAATAATTTTATATTATTAAATCAATAATTGAGACGATAAAGTTATTCATATTATTATTTGCAATATTGACAATGTCTAGAAGTTCTGTCAAGGAGAGGTTTGGTCACCTAATTGCGCGCCAATAAGGAGAAATCCTTATCAGAAAGCCCCCTCTTTCCTGGGAACGACCTGGTTGTTAAATATTGTGAGTTATAATATTAATGATGAATAAGTTCGTATTGATTAAAGATAAAATTGATATTTTCATTGTGTTGGGATCATTTGTGTTGGTTGAAATCGACATTTATTTTGATAATAATTAATGTCGGGAGGTTATATTGACCAATCGGGTAATTCACCGGATAAAGGAGCAATTAATTGCTATTAATTCACATGTTTATAACTATGTATTCACATGTGTGTACTATTGATTCATATGATTTACTATTAGAGGAGTTGGTGCAAGATTGATAATACTTGCATGACTAAATTAAAAATAGAGGTATAGATGAAGGTATTATATTGTAATTAGTTTTTTCACATGATTATACTATTAAGTCACATGAATGAACTATTAATTCACATTATTTAGTATTAGGGGAGGTGGTGAAAGTTTGATAATAATTGCAGGACTAAATTAAAAATGATGAAAAAGAGGAAGGTATTATACTGTAATATTTCGAGCCCCAAAATGTGCAATTATCGTAACTATATTTTCCTATAAATAGAAGCTCATTCTTCTTTTATTCTCACCAATTCACTAAGTCTCACAAGAGCAATTATTATAGAGAGAAATTAAAGAGAGAAAGAAGAAGAGAAATCTGCTACCTCAATAATCCAGTATCCAGTTTCTTCTAAGGTAAGGGGTATTATTTCATTCGTATTCACAAAGAGAGTTATTTTCTTTCAATACTCGTAAGGGTTGTTATTCCACTCTTTATTGTTCTGTTAGAATAACCTGTCTGTGCGGTCTATCGCATGCCTAGTGAATTCTTCTGTTATTCCATTCTTTATTATTCTGTTGGAATAACCTGTCTGTGCGGTCTATTGCATGCCTGGTGAATTCTTCTGTTATTTCATTCTTTATTATTCTGTTGGAATAACCTGTCTGTGCGGTTTATTTTATTTCTTAAGCTGAGTCTCAGCGATCTAGTTGATGAAAAACTTTTTAAATCATAGAAGATAGTAGATTTTATGCTATATTTGACTCTTCTAATGGATTTCTTATTCCGCTATAGTTGTTGATCGAAAACTTGTTGTCTATTATATTCTATCAGTTATTATACTGTTGAAGGCTAAGGATAATTTATTCTGCATTATCTTAGTCATAATATTTCTTACTGGGCTAGTTGAGCTCACCCTTTCTTTCACTGTTCTCTTCAGGAAATGAGAATATAGCTGGGACGAGTCGGGGAACGGATTGACGGTCCAGATGGTTGTTTTAGTAGTCCTCATTATTCTATAAAATAGTGTGACAATAATTGTAATGAGGACTCCATTGAGTGTGAATATTATCTAGATGACAATATTCTTATTAAAAACTATTAGATTATGTTTTGTAGTATTTTACACGACTGTTGTATATTTAAGTTGTATTTGAATTTTGTTCCATGTTTTTGGCGACTCAATATGGGTGCGTATACCTATTTTGGGGGCGTCACAGTTTGTATCAAAGCTTAGAGATATGATCCCTGGCTGAGATGTGAGACAAGAACTAGGAGGGGAGAGACGGAGAATTTCTTCGCTAGTATGACCCACCTAAGTTTATTTGGTATTTAATTGGTCGGTCAGAGTATAGGGATAATATGTGATATGTTAATTAACCCTTGTTTTGTGGCAGTATTTAAAAATGGAATCCGAAAATGTTGAGATAAGCAATGAAGCACATGAGATTGTTAAATCACCAACGATCAATACACAAGATAACGTGCAACAGGAAGACAATAATCTTCAGGTAAACAATAACACCAATGAAATGGTGAACGATGGAATGCTCAGAGGCTTTATGCAATTCATGAAACATCAGGAGAAAGCGGCTCCTGTTCAAAATGTAGGTGAAAACACTGGCAACTCACGGACGGTCACCGCTAAACAATTCAAGGAGCTGGGATCCCCGGAGTTTAATGGAGAGCAAAAACCACTTATATTCTATTATACTCAATTGGTTAAAATTTTGGCTTCTATACTCCATGAAATTAGTAGAATATCCTGGATATTTGCGCTTCATCCAGTATCTTTTCATGAAAATATTCTTCTGAACATTCTTGAATTTTACTCCGCAAAGCAGTATCATGTTGACAATTTGGACGTTATTGATTTCTGGAAAAATTAAATTATAAATCTTTAAAATTTATCTTGAACTTGTTTTATTGAATTATTATATCATTTTCATCATCTTAATGCTTATACTGTGATGAAAGTCATCTTTGGCTTACGTGCATAGATGGACTTGGTATGATTATGACCAGGGATTATTTGGTATAATCATGACCGTAATGTGACGAATGTTATGGTGAAAGTCCTCATTTGCCTGTAGTTCATTGATGGACAGTTGTTGGTATGATTATGACCACGGATTATTCGGTATAATCATGACCATTGATGATTACATGAATATCCTTTGCCGTGATGCAGGGATGATTCGATTTTATTTATTAAGCCGAGTCTCAGCGATCAAGTTGATGAAAAACTTTTTAAATCATAGAAGATAGTAGATTTTATGCTCTACTTGACTCTTCGAATGGATTGCTTATTCCGATGCAGTTGTTGATCTAAAACTTGTTGTCTATTATATTATATCAGTTGTTATACTGTTGAAGGCTAATTATAATTTATTTTGCATTATCTTAGTCATAATATTTTTTACTGGGCTAGTTGAGCTCACCCTTTCTTTCACTGTTCTCTTCAGGAAATGAGAATATAGCTGGGACGAGTCGGGAAACGGATTGACGGCCCAGATGGTTATTTTAGTAGTCCTCGCTATTCTATAAAATAGTGTGACAATAAATGTAATGATGACTCCATTGAGTGTGGATATTGTCTAGATGACAATATTCTTATTAAAAACTCTTAGATTATGTTTTGTCGTATTTTACACGACTGTTGTATAATTAAGTTGTATTTGAATTTTGTACCATATTTTTGGCGACTCAAAATGGGTGATATATACCTATTTTGGGGGCGTCGCATGCAGAAGAAATACTTACGAGTATTGAAATATGAATTGAAATAATATCACTTACATAATATAAAATGAAATAATATCACTTACAAGTTTAGATTTAGGAATATGAAATGAAATAATATCACTTACATAATATGGAGTATGAAAGAAAATTATATCCCTTACGAGTATTGAAAGAAAATAATATCATTTACCTTAGTAAAAAACTAGATCTGACTAGTATAACAGATATTTTTTTGAGAAAATCTTTCATTATAAATTACACTCAAAATATCCTTATACTCAAAAGAAATACTCACAATATTGTAGTAGAAAAACTTGTATTTTTGGTATCTTTAGGATGAAGGGTTACCTCCCCTTTTAAAGTGCAACTCAGAGGAAAAAAAAACCTGCCTAATACATGCCTAACTTTGAATAAATGTTTTATGCTAAATTCTTCCATTTATAAAATCGAACAATTATTTATTTATCATATTTATCAATAATTTTTATTCATCAATTATTTATAACTCTTCAATCTTTCAATAATTATTCCTAATTAATATTATAGACTCACAATATTGACATACAAGATGATTTTTCAGCCTTGTAATCCCCCATTTATAATTTTTCTTACAAAAATTGCATTTCAAGTATAAATGAACTTTATTAACTCCCGGAGCCGTAGTGCCATTTTTCCAAGCTGGATCTTTTCTACCCATAATAATAATTCACTGTAATAATAAAAAAAAATTTGTTATTACATTTTGATAACAAAATTTTTGACAACACTAGTCATGTACTCATGTTAACATTGATATAATTTAATATTGTTCAAAAACTGAATATACATTTATGTTTGATTGTGATTCAGGGACTAAAAGACTGTGAAATCGGTTCACAGGGCATCCCCAACAGCATTAACATGATGATCAAGATCAAGACCAATTAAATTTATTTTGGCGACATTAACAAGTCATGTACACAAATAATGATATTTTTATTGACAGTCTAAAAAACCAAATAGAATTATCATATGCTCTCTTTGTTCAAAAAAAAATTTAATGAAAACACAACCAGTCATGCACTTGCAGCAACAAAAATTGATCGAAAAATCAAAAATTGTCAAGCAAAAATACTATCAAGTACACAACAAAAATTATTTTGTAAAATCAATACAAGCAGTCAAGCACCTTCAACAACGGAAAAAAAAAAACTTAACCAACTGAAAACAAAGGACTACATGATCAATACAAACTTAACCAGTCACTTAGCAAATAGAAAAAAATAGAGGACTACATTGTAACAGAAGAACACTACACTATAGCAGAGGACTACACTGTCACTTAGAAAACAGAAAAAAAAACTTAAAACAGAGAGGAAGAACCACAGAAAAAGAAGAAGAAGAAGAAGAAGAAGAAGAAGAAGAAGAAGAAGAAGAAGAAGAAGAAGAGGTAGACAGTCGAAGAAGAAGAAGTCGGTAAAAGAAGAAGACAGTCAAAGAAGAAGAAGTCGGTCGACAGAGGAAGAGAAGAAGAAGATACATGGAGTCATAATCACAGTCGCAGAAGAAGTTGAAGAAGTCGACGCTGAAGCAGTCGCAGAGGAAGACTGAAGAAGTCGACGAAGCCACTGAAGCCAAATCGGTAAGTTAGTCTGATACTTAGGGTTTTTAAAGCCTAATCGAGGCGCAGGCCTCGCGACGCCTTGAGGCGCACCGCCACGAGGCGTAAGCCTCAACCGAAAAAGGCGCAAGTTGATGGAGTTCAAGAATAGGCGCACGCCTCACCTCAGCCTTCTTCCGACTTGCTACGAGGCATGCCTCAAGGCGTACGCCTCGAGCGCTATTTCGAACATTGTATAGGACTCATATATCTATCTTAGAAAGTTAACCATACTCAAAAATTCGAAATAGAATGAGAGTTATGGTCGTTCGATTTTCATGTTTTATTTTTAGGTTCTGTATTTTTTTTCTAACTTTCGTGTTTCTTGATTTTTCATGCATGTTAACAAAAAACAAGCACATAAGGAATCATGATCCACATGCCTTGCCCCACTTCTCCCAAAACTTTGACCAACCTATGAACTTTTATTTGGGCTAGATTTTGAGCTTCTTGCAAGAATTGAGCAAGGGCTTATATTGAATTTATGTTTGGGCTACTTTAATTCCTCTCTTGGACTCTCCCAATTGGCATGACACTTGGTCTTGCCAACAAAATTAATTGCTAAACTTCTTTTCCCCTTATAATAACTTATTCGCTTAATAAATTTGGGCCTTCTTACATTGCAACACAAATCTTGTATCCAAGCTTTTTTAGTTAATAATTTAAGCTTAAATTCACTTGACCTTTAATCAACTTGATTAAATCATTTTTATTGGCTTTCCTTTTTGTTCCTTAGCTAGTTCAAACTAATTAAATTAGTTATTCTTGAATTACTATTAATTTACATCTCTCATCACTTAAATAAATATATAACACATATTTATTCATTCATATTGTTTGCACAAAATAATTTCGAAATAAATTTCATTTCATTAATAATTATACATAACCCTATTTATAATGCTACATGATCTTATCAGTTATTACATTCTCCCCCTTATAAGGATTATGTCTCTGTAATCACTATTACAAAGCTAATAAAAAAGATGGGAATACTTTTTATTCATCTTTTCCTCGAGTTCCAACATAGCTTTTTCGGCGTTGTGGTTTTTATATACAACTTTCACATAAGTTATTACCTTATTCCTTAAAACTAGCTCTTTCTTATCAATTATATGAACATAAATTTCTTTATAAATTAAGTCTTTTCAACCTGAATAGGTTCATATTCTATTACGTGTTTGTAATCTTGCTTATCGGGTCGTAAAGCGGACATATGTAACACATTGTGGATATACTTCATCTCAGGGCGTAAGGCTACTTTGTATATCACTTCTCCTACTCTTCTTAATACTTCAAAAGGTCCTATAAATCTCGGACTCAATTTTCATTTCTTTCCAAATCTTATCTTCCCTTTCCAGGGATATACCTTCAAAAATACATAGGTCCCGACGTCAAAGTGCCGCTTCTACCTATGCTGATCTGTATACTTCTTTTGTAAGACTCCAAATTATTAATAAATGAAATTTATTTTCCTCTATTTATTATTTTGAAATAGTAAAGGTTGATTTGATTAATGTGATTAGTTATGGGTAAAATGCGCAAATATTTTAAATAAGCAGGTGGTAATAAAATATTCATTTTTGTCGGGGAATATTTGTTTGGTCGTGGAATATTCTTACTGTCGGGGAATATTTGTACGAAGGTGCAGTCTTTTGTGGGCCCCATAACGGAAAGCGATTGGATGAAGAAAACGACAAGTATAAGTTGTTTATAAATAACGGCGTAGTTGTTACCGTTAACACTGTTGGAATACCCGGTGGTTAAAACATAGTAATACGTGTTGTTGCACAGTAGTACACGGTATTGCACTAATTATTGATTCTTACTTAAGAAGGCACTACTCAATAATTGTTACAGTAGTTACTGTTCAGTATTTTATTTTATTGATTCAATAATTGCTGCGTTGATATTTTATATTACTGTTGTTTCAATAATTGTCACTACACAGTATTTTCTATTATCGAAGCAATAATTCATATTATCTGAATAATATTATTAGAAAACATTATTGGCAATATCTAGAAAGTTCTGTCTAAGGAGAGGTTTGGTCACCTAACTGCGCGCAGTAAGGAGAAATTCTTATTGAAAAGCCCCCTTTTTCCTAGGAAGGCCTGGTTGCCAGTACTGTGATTCTGTAATATTATTTATGAATAATTAATTATTAATTTATATGATGAGGAAAATATTGATTTTATGTGGATATAGATGGAGAACATTTTTAAAGTGACAATTGTTGAAAATCGATATTTTATCTTTTCTGATAAAATAATATTTTATTATATTATTATTATATAATAATGATGATATTTTTATAATGAATGTGGGATATATGAGTATATGAGGAGGAAGAATATTTTTGTTGCAAAAGTTGTTTAACACATGTTTTGTGCCGGTGGACCCCATTTCTTGACTGAAATTTGATTATAGCTTGTAAAATTGTCCGTTTGTAGATTTCGATCAATTTTTGTTTGGAATTTGAAAAAACTTTCTTCTGCAAAGTTGTAGAGAATTGAATTTCCTATAAAAAGTCACGAGATTTGAATTTTCTGGTAAAAGGGCTATTAGTGTGAATTATTAAAGTTCCAGAGTTCCAAAATAATTAATTTTTGGAAGTTTAAAATACTTTAAATAACAAAAATGTTTTTTTATTATGGTGTGTTCCACATGTTTGTTGAATGGGCTGATTTCAGATTTTCTAAGGTTGGCGTTGGAATTTAATTTTAATATATTAATATTATATTAAATTTTCTGTTTTGGTATTCTAAGCATTTTCCTATAAATAGGGTGCTTAGGTTAGAATTGAAAATCACACCAGAAACTACAGATTTCTCTCTCTATATATCGAGCGTATTTTTGTTAGTATTTTAGTACTTTTAGTATTGCTATACGGTGCAACTTCTTTCAGCACTATATCCAGTATTCCAACCAGAAGTACTATTGTAGCTAAGGTAAGGGATGTTATTTTCTTCTCAAATGATATTATTTCTTCAATATCATTATGCTGAAATATTGGTTGAAACTTTTTATCAAATTTGGAACTTTTTCATATCGGAGTTACTATTCATGAGTTACTATTCACGAGTTACTATTCATGAGTTACTATTCACGAGTACTATTCACGAAGCATGATGATGTTTTTGTGAAATTTCTATCTTTTGGTGTCGGAGTTACTATTCACGTATACGGTACTATTCACGTATACGGCACTATTCACGAATACGACACTATTCACAGAAAAATTAAATTTTCATTTTTCGTCCAAAATATCTATTATGGATACTAGCTTTGATTGTATCCATGTTTTGATCATTCTTGAATTTTACTCCACTATGATTATTTATGAGGTATTTTTGGACATGAAATAGCTGAAATACGAATCCTTAATATTTATTCTTTTGTTTCACTGGATTCGTTTCATTTAAAATATTTTTCATCATCCTCCGTCCTAAATGATGATATAATTGAATATCTTTGGCCTGTAGTGCAAAGATTAATGATTTCTGATGAATATCTTTGGCCCGTAGTGCAAAGATGAACAGGTGTTTAGATGAACATGACCAACTGGTGAATATCTTTGGCCTGTAGTGCAAAGATGAATATTTAATTCAAGATATATATTGATTGATGTTACAGGGATAAAATATCGACGACGAACTTTTAAATTCATATATAGAAGATAGTAGTTTGCATTTTCTACTTAACTCTTCTAATGAATTATTATTTCCCCTGTGAGGATTGATTTAAAACTGGTTGTCTATTATATTCTATCAGATTTTTCACTGTTGAAGACTAACGATAATTTGTTCTATGTTATCTTAGTCATAATGTTCTTTACTGGGCTAGTTGAGCTCACCCTTTTCCTTGTTGTTTCATTTTTCTTCTCAGGAGGCGAGAATGTAGCGATTACTAGTCGGGGTGTGGAATGATGGTTCTAGAAGTGGTTTTAGTAGTCCACACTATTCTGTAGAATAGTGTATTAATAATCGTAATGAGGACTTATTTGAGTGTGGATATTGTCTAGATGACAATATTTGTATTTAAACTCACAGTTTTTATGTTGTATTAATAAAGTTGTAGTTATTTCTGTACCATGTATTTTGACGACTCAGAATGGGTGTAGTATACCTATTTTGGGAGCGTCACAGTTGAAATCAGAGCTTAGGGATATGGTCTCTGGCGGAGATCGGGGAATAGTTCTAGGAGGGGAGAGACGAGTAATCCTTCGCTAGTGTGTCATACCTAAGCTTATTTGTTGGTCAGTTGAAGTATATGGTTAATATGTGATATGTTAATTTGTTTAATTAACCCTTGTTTTATGGCAGTATTTAAGAATGGCAGCTGAGAATATTAACGGTGGAGTTAATGAGACCGTGGAAACACCTTTAATCACCACCCAGGAGAACGTACAACAGGAAGACAATATTCCTCCTGTAAACAACACCACTGAGCAGATGATGAACGACGGGATGTTTAGGAGCTTTTTGCAGTTCATGCAAAACCAGATGAGGGAGACTCGTGTACAGAATACGGGTGGAAATGATAGCAACACACGGCTTGTCACTGCCAAGCAGTTCAAAGAGTTGGGACCACCCTTAGCAAATGGTATTTGTCATTTCTTTTTTGTCCTCAATTTTGAAGATTACACAAATAAAAATAATTTCATAATTAATAATATCAAATGTCTCATTCAATAAACTTCACACTAATTTTTAAAAATAACATTTATATAAGTAGTAACACTAATTCTATAATTTAATTATTTCATGTAATGGATATATATATATATATATATATATATATATATATATATATATATATATATATATATATATATATTAATTCTTAAATTTATGTTTTGTTTCTGAAGTTATAATATTGAATTGAATTCTTAAAATTTTAAATTTTATTTTTTAATAACAATCTTGTTTAGGAATAAAACTAATACGTTAAATATATGTTAGTGACTTAGTCATATTTAGCATATGGTATTTGTTATTTTCTTTAAGTAATCAATTTTGAAGCTTACACAAATAAAAATAATTTCATAATTAATAATATCAAATGTCTCATTCAATAAACTTCACACTAATTTTTAAAAATAACATTTATTTAAGTAGTAACACTAATTCTATAATTTAATTATTTCATGTAATGGATATATATATATATATATATATATATATATATATATATATTAATTCTTAAATTTATGTTTTATTTCTTAAGTTATAATATTGAATTGAATTCTTGAAATTTTAAATTTTATTATTTAATAACAATCTTCTTTAGGAATAAAACTAATACGTTAAAGATTTGTTAGTGAGTTAGTCATACTTAGCATATGGTATTTGTTATTTTCTTTAAGTTATCAATTTTGAAGCTTACACAAATAAAAATAATTTCATAATTAATAATATCAAATGTCTCATTCAATAAACTTCACACTAATTTTTAAAAATAACATTTATTTAAATTTTTTAGAGAAAAGAAGTATATATATGAAGATACTAGTAAGTAGTAACACTAATTTTATAATTTAATTATTCCATGTAATACCAATGGATATATATATATATATATATATATATATATATATATATATATATATATATATATATATATTAATTCTTAAATTTATGTTTTATTTCTTAAGTTTTAAAATTGAATTGAATTCTTAAAATTTTAAATTTTATTATTTAATAACAATCTTGTTTATGAAAAAAAAAACTAATACGTTAAAGATATGTTAACAGTTAGCCATACACCATACTTAGCATATAGTATTTGTCATTTTCTCTAAGTCCTCAATTTTGAAAATTACACAAATAAAACTAATTTCGTAATTAATAATATCAAATGTCTCATCCAAATAAACTTCACACTAATTTTTAATAATAACATTTATTTACATTTTTTAAGAAGAAATACTTGATGACATAGCTCAACATGTGGCATGATGACAATACATAACTGATAGCTTACAAAGTAACGTGGTGAGGGTGTATACATGAGATCTTTACTCAAAGCCAAAGATAAAGTATACCCATCACTCATCAATTATTTCTTTCCTTCCATTCTCTTAGTAACGCAGCACCATTACTGAAGAGTGAAGAAGAAAAGGCAGAACTGCAGAAGAAGAAGAAGAAGAAAAGGTGCGGTCGCCATAACCCACTCAGTCGCCGTGACCACGACAGCGCCACTCCAACGCAGTCGCATGCAATTTCTTCTTCCTAATATTTTGGTTGATATCTTGATTCTTGATGCCTGTGACTTGTAAGAATGTGAGTTGTGACACATCTGCCTCTGTTTTCCTTTGCCTCTGTTTTGCACAAAGAAATATAAATAAAGAATGAGATTGAAATTTTGCCACTGCCTTCAGCCTTCTATATATAAACCCACTTTGCAAAAGTTGTAACCTATAAATGTTTTTCCTTAAAAATAAAAAATATTAATTGTCATACAATAATAAAAAATAATAAAAAATTATGAATTTATGATGCTAAATTTAAGAGTATCAGACTATCATATTTTCATTTTTTTTATGCATTCAGTAACAAAATTTAGTAAATTCAGTAAACTATCATACTATCAGTTTATGTCTATCAATAAAAATGAGAATATCTTATTTATTTTGCCTCTATTTGTTGCTTTTGCCTTCTATAGTGAAATTTGTAGGTTTGTTTTAAACTTTCAATTTTAATGGCACAAATTCTTTCTTCGGGAGCATCTAATTCTGCCATTATACCTGAATCACAATTGAAACGTGCATCAAATAACGTTGGATGGAAGTATGAGATGTTGATTAATCCTAAAAATATTGATAAGGTGAAATGCAAGTTATGTGGACATTATATTAGTGGAGGGGTTTATAGAATTAAACAACACATTGCACAAATTACGAGAAATACTAGACCGTGCCCAAAGACTACTAATGAAGATAAAGAAAAGTATAAAGCCACATTATAAGAAGTAAAAAGGAAGAAGCAAGAGAAAAAGAAATAGATTGAAGAAAATAAAAAAGAGGTTAATATACTTGATGAAGAGGGAGAAGAAGAAATTGAAGTGACAGGGTTAAGAAAAAGTACACAATTTATTGGGGCTATGGATAAATTTGCATCGACCATAAATCTTGATTCTTCAATGAGTGCAAGTAAAAAGCTACGACAACAAAATTTCAATGATGCACTTTGGAAGGAAAGGACGCATAGTGTGCATCAATACATGGCTTGATGGGTGTATGAAGCCGGTATTCCTTTAAATGATATCGATTGTGACAACTTCAACAAGTTTTGTGAGGTGGTTGGTCAATATGGCTAGGGTTACCAACCTCCAAGCCAATACCAACTAAGGGAGTCATTATTGAAAGAGAAGATAGAGAGGATTAAGAAGTCACTCAAGAAGAAAGAAGAGGAATGGTCTTTCAATGGTTGTTCTATCATGACCAATGCTTAGACCGATTGAAAAAAAAAAGTATCATAAATTTGTGTGTGAATTGCAAAGAGGGCACAACTTTTCGTTCTTCTAAAGAAGATTCTGAGGAAGCACACACTGGAGAATATATTTTTAAATATTTTTATGATTTCATTGAAAAAGTTAGGCCATAAAATATAGTGCGAGTTTTTACTGATAATGCTTCCAACAACATGGTCGCGGCGGACTTGTTAATGATAAAGAGGCCACATATATTTTGGACTTCTTATGCCACTTACACTTTGAACCTCATGCTTGAAGGAATTGGCAAACTACCAAAGTTTAAGGGAGTGATTAAGAAAGCAAAGGCCTTTACTATCTTTATTTATGCACATCATAAGACATTGACATTGATGAGGAAGCATACAAAAAAGAGAGATATAGTGAGGCTTGGCGCTACTAGATTTGAAACTTCTTTCTTGACTTTGCAAAGTTTGATGGAAAAGAAAGAGAAGTTGAGGTATATGTTTACTAGTAGTAAATGGGATCAATGCAAATGATCGAAAAATACTAAGGGAAAAATGATGTATGCTACTGTCTTGAGTCTGAGTTTTTGGAATGGATTAACACTATGCTTGAAAGTGTTTACTCCATTGGTAAAGGTGCTTTGCTTTATTGATGGAGACCAAAAGCCATCAATGAATTTTTTATATGGAGAACTCAAAAAAAACAAAGGAAGAGATCAAAGAGTCATTCAAATATAATGAGACTAACTATCGTCCCATTCTCGTGACTATCGATGCTAAATCCAAAGACCGGCTTGATAGTCCATTGCATTTGATGGCCTACCTATTGAACCCTTATTACTTCTTTAAAGATCCTAACATACAAAGTGATCCACTTGTCATGGATGTGATGTTTACTTGTGTTGAAAAGTTCTTTCCCAATGACTTTGATATGCAAAGTCTTGTCATAAATACAGAGTTTTTGAAGTATAAAAAAAAGATGGTAGGTTTGGAAGACCTTTAGCGGCGGTGGGATGTGCAACATATTATGATAATTATGATCCAGGTATAAATATTTATTGTTTAATCTTTCTTTACTATTTAATACTTGTTAAAACATTTGTTAATAATTTACAATCTTTAATGGATAGTTGTATGGTTGTCCAATTATGGCAATAGTACACCCAACTTGCAAAGGATGACAACAAGGATTCTTTCGTTGACTACTAGTTCATCTGGGTGTGAGAGAAATTGGAGTACTTTTAAGGGGGTAAGTATCAACTAGCAAGTATATAGTAACTAGTAAGTGGTTGTGGTTTATGAAATGAAATCGAAAATAAATATATAAATTTTTTATTCTTTTTTTAAAAAAAATCATTTTTTGCAGATTCATACAAAGAAAAGGAATTGACTAGATGCAACAAGGTTGAACAATCTAGTCTATATCCAATTTAATGCAAGTCTTAATAACAAAAAGAAACGGGAGAAGATAGGAAAGTAGATGTGCTACTAGCAAGTGATGCTTCAAAAGCACAAGGTTGGATTGTTGAAGGTGGTGATTGTAAGACCCTGACTTTTATGAATAAAAATAAATTTTTCTCAAAATATATTTTTGAATATTATGGTGTGAATTTGATATAATGTTATAGTTTTGGGTAATATTTATAAATTTTTTAAAGTAAGCAAGTTGTTATAAAATATTCGATTGGTCGGGGAATATTCGTTTTAACAGGGAATATTCATACAACGACAAAATCATTGGTGGACCCACAACGGAATTATTGTCGGAGTTAGAAAACGATAGAAATGTCTTTTTATAAAAATAACAGCGAAATTTTTACCGTTAACTGTTGAAATACCCGGTGATTAAAGTACAGTAATATGCGTGGTTGCATAGTAGCACACGGTATTGATTATTGATGCTTACGTGAGAAGTCACTCAGTTATACTCAATTATTGCTACAGTAATTCCTGCATAGTATCTCACATTATTGATTCAATTATTGTCACGATATTATATATTATTAAATCAATAATTGAGATGACAAGTTATTCATATTAGTATTTACATTATTGATAATGTCTAGAAAGTTCTGTCGAGGAAAATGGTTTGGTCACCTAATTGCGTGCCTATAGGGAGAAATCCTTATCGGAAAGCCCCCTCTTTCCTGTGAATGATCTGTTTGTTAATATTGCAAGTTATATTATTGATGAATAAATGTTGTTAAAAATATTGAGGGAATATTTATGAAGTATTTGTTATAATTTTGCTTATTATATGAACCCCCACCTACTCATTTTTTAAAATAGTGTGTGTTATGAGTGTGATAATATATATATGATTGATTTTGGTGGGGGTGGGGGAAATCATGTTTGTCACAGGGGGTACCTTAATCATATTTGTCACGGGGGGTAAGAAATTATTATTATTATTATTATTATTATTATTATTATTATTATATATTATAATAAGTTTTGTTTTTTATGAAAAAAATATATATTATATTTTATTATGCATAGTGTTTGCATAGTGAATTTAGAAAAAAAATTAGCCGATTGAATTGAGCCTGTGAAACTTCTATTATTGGTCCGTGATTTCTAAATTCAAATAGTATCCTTTTCATTCGCCCATAAATAGGTTCTTAGTATAGAATTAAAAATCACACCAGAATCAGAAAATTCTTCTTCTATAATCTTGAGCGTATTTTTTTAGAGTTTAAGAAAGCTTTGAGCGTAAAAAACAGTATAAGTTTTTTTCAAGAATATCATCGCCCTACCAGTCAGAAGTACTCTCTTTTTAAGGTAAGGGATATTATTTTTGTTCAATACTCATAAAAAAAATATTTTTTTTACATACTTTGTAGTATGTGAGTAATATTATTTCGTTTCAGATCACAAATTCTACACTCATTTTGTTGCAGTATGGCTTCTATACTTCGTGAAATTTGCGCTTCATCTAATATCTTTTCATGGAAATATTATTATGAGAATTCTTGATAATTTTTTATCTTTTCATGTCAAATTACTATTCACGGGATACTATTCACTGGGGTACTATTCACCCGTGATGCTATTCATGATAAAAAATGATTACTTTTCGGTCAAATTCCTTTTTGATACAATATTATTCTTGAATTTTACTATACAAAGCAATATCGTGTTGGCAATTTGGACATTATTAATTTCTAAATAAATTATGACGCCCCCAAAATAGATATACATAACCCATTCTGAGTAGTCACGTACTTGGCACATAATACAAATTCAAACTTAATTATACAACATGAACTTAGAGTTTTAACACGAATATTATCTCCTAAACAATATCCAAACTCAAATAGAGTCCTCATTACAATTATTATCACAATATTTTATAAATTAGTGAGGACTACTACAACCACCGTCTCGGACCGTCACTCCATTTCCTGACTAGTCCCGGCTACATACTCATTTCCTGAAGAGAACAATGAAAGAAAAAGGGTGAGCTCAACTAGCCCAGTAAGAAATATTATGACTAAGATAATGCAGAATAAATTATTGTTAGCCTTCAATAGTGTTAAACTGATAGAATGCAATAAACAACAAGTTTAACTGCAACGGAATAAGAAATTCATTAGAAGAGTCAAGTAGAACATAATGTCTACTATCTCCTCCAAATTAAAATTCCATCGTTAATATTTCTTTCCTGTAATACTTATCAACATTTCTTTGTTGTACCCAAGACTAAGAAAACTCTCATCGCATGTCTTCACCTGAACCACTAAAGATTATAGTTAAATTCACAATTCATATTTATAATTATGTAAATCAACAGTTTCTCCTTGCCACAAAGGCTTAATAGAACGTTTACTCAATATCCTTACCCCAAAGGCTAAAGATATTCAAATGTAATAATAATGATCATACTAATCAATTGTATATCTTTGCACTACGGGCCAAAGATATTTTACTACAAAACCAATGGTCATGATCATACCAATTAATTATCTTTCAGTGCACTACGGCCAAAGACATTAAACTGTTAACTAATGGTTATGATCCTGCCAAACACATCATCGAATTATTCATGCACTACGGGCCAAGGATATTCATCAGTAGGAGTTAGCAAAAAATGGATAAAACCGAATTACCGAACCAAACCGAATTATTTTAACAAAATTATTTCGGTTTTTCATTTTTTTCTGAAATTTCAATTATATCTGAATTATTATTCAGTATTCGGTTTCGGTTCCGGTTCTCAAAAATAGGTTATTCGGGTATCCGAATAATCGAACATTAATTATTAAAAAAAATAATTTTATAATATTATTATTATCTCACTCGGCGAGTCCATTTAATTTCACATTTGAGTCTTTGACATTTCACATCCCATTTTCATTTTTCCCTAGCTTAGCCCGCTCCACTCTTGCTTCACATTTCAGATCTGAGATCCTCTTGCTTCGACTTCAGTTGTTTTGCTTCCCTCTTGTGTCTTGACAGTTGACTTCTCCCTCTCCAGCCTCCAGCCTCCGCTTCTCTCCGTCTCTGGGGAGTCTCCAGCCAGACCGGCCCAGTGCCCTCTACGGCTCTGCCCTCTCCCCTTTCGACTCTCTTACGACTGATCAAAGAAATTGGTGGTATCATGGTATGTTTCTTATTTTGGTTTCATCTGATTTATTTTTTTTGGGATCTTTATTATATAATTCCATGGATTGGGATAATGTGAGTCGTGAGATAAGTGTTAATATGAGTATGACTGGAGTGCTTTCTTTATATAAAGTTTGTTACCCTTTTATAAGAAGTTATGAACACATATTTATGTTCTGGTATTGTTTAAATTCAAACTTGGATCCCTTTTGGCCTTTTCTATGATGATAGTCTTTCTCATGTTGTCGCATGATGCTAGACTAGTGTATACTTTTACTGCATAAGTTTGGTCTAAGTTCTACATTATACTTGTATCAACATAAGAATAATATGCAAGTTAAGAACATGTAATGAGTTGGACAGTGGAAAAGGTACATGTAGTGAGTTAGACAGTGGAACTAGCAGTAGAATTTGGTCAGTTCATCAATTTTTAATTATCTTTATGGTTTATAAGAAGTTAAGAACTTAAAACAGTTGATTGGACCTCTCCACCTTCTGTTTCTTTTTGGCTTTTCAACCAATTCAATTCAATTTTCTGTTTGATGGTGTGATTATACAATCTTTTGGATGAGACAAGTCTATTTTGGTTTCATCTGATTTTCTGTTTTGTCTTGCTTGTATGTGTCTATAATTTGATACATTTGTATGTCATTTTTCCTTTTGCAGATTGAACCAATCCCAAGTGGAAATCTGCCTCCTGCATTTAAAAATATGTTAGGTATTTAACAACTGTTTTCTCTATCACTTTCAGTTTTCCATCTAGATAGTAAGGTGTTATCAGTATACAACTAATTTTTTTATTATTGTTATTGTTGCAGTGCTATTGGGACTTGGGAGACTGCAAGATTGGAGCTTGTTGATGCTGAATCGCTGATGCTAATGTTGCTTGTGGGAGACTGCCAAACTGGAGCTTGTTAAAGAACTTTGGGTTACTGACTTACTGTAATGGCATGAATCATGATACTGTAAAAGTGATACTGAAAGTGTTTGGACTTGTTAGTTGTTGCTACTGTAATTTTTTAAAAGTGATACTGTAAAAGTGTTTGGGCTTGTTAGTTGTTGCTGCTGTAATTTTTACTTTGCTGCTGGACACTGGACAGTGTTAGTTAAACTGTTAATTTGTTGGATAGTATTTGCTAAACATGTAACACTGTAAGTCTGTAACAGTTGGATGCTAAACAGGTAACATTTGCTGGACAATAATTCGGTTTTTTCCCGAATTATCGAAATTATAATTCGGTAATTCGGTATTCGATAATTCGGTTAGTGTCAAATTTCGGTTATTAATTCGGATAGTAAAATCATCATTACTTCAGTTTTTGGTTATAACCGAATAGCTTATTTGGTTCGGTTATAACCGAATGATCACTCCTATTCATTAGTATCACCAGTGGTCATGATCATGTCATAAACCTGTCCATCTTTGCACTACAGGTCAAAACTATCAATCAACAGTTCGTCTTTGAACTTAAGCCAAAGATATACAACTGTAAAATCAATAATCAACAGTCCATTTATGCACTACAGGCCAAAGATGACTTTCGTTACAATATAAGCACGATGATGACGATAATGATATAAGCATTCAATTAAACAAAATCAAGGATAAATATTAAAGACTTTAAATTTATCCAGGGTTTAAAAATATCCAAATTGAAAACATGATAACAACTTTATGGAGTAAAATTCAAGAATAATATTCTGAAAATAATTTGGACAGAAAAAAAATCAACTTTTGTCATGAATAGTACCTGAGTGAATAGTATCTCGTGAATAGTATTTCGAGAATAGTACCTCGTGAATAGTACTTCGGGAATAGTATCCCGACATGAAAAGATTAAAATTTATCAAGAATGGTCAAAATAATATTTCCATGAAAAGATACTAGATGAAGCGCAAATTTCAAGGATATTCTACTAATTTTATGGAGTATATAAGAAATACTTTAACAAAATGAGTGTAGAATTCATAATCTAAAATGAAATAATATTACTTATATGCTACAAAGTATGGAAGAAAATATTATTTCTTACGAATATTGAACAAAAATAATATCCCTTATGAATGTTGAACGAAAATAATATTCCTTACGAATATTGAACGAAGATAATATTCCTTACGAATATTGAACGAAAAATAATATTCCTTACGAATATTGAACGAAAATAAAATTTCTTACGAATACTAAAAATAATATCGTAAGCGAATATGAAATAAATAATACCCCTTATATCAAAAAGAGAGAAATTCCGACTGATATAACGGATATATTCTTGAAGAAAATTTTTACTATTTTCTACACTCAAAGTTTTCTTAAACTCAAAAGAAATACACTTAATATTATAGAAGAAGAATTCTCTGATTCTGGTGTGATTTTTAATTCTAAACTAAGCATCCTATTTATAGGAGAATGAAATGATACTATTAAGAAAATAAAATCACGGATTAGTAAGTGTACTAAGTATGTTATGATTTTTGTATTTTAATGATGTAATTTGAATTTTTGTTATTTTGATTAATTAACAAAATAATTTGAATTTTAGTTTTTTTTAGTATTTTTTTAATTTGATTTTTTTTGTATTTTAGTATTTCTTTTAATTAGTATTTAGTATTTTTTTAATTAGTATTTGATATAAATATGTTACGTTTTGAATTTTAGTATTTTGATTAAATGATGTAAATATGTTATACAACTTATTTTATTTAATTAGTTGTTTTGATTAGTTAACAAAATAATTTAAATTTTATTATTTTGATTAAATGATGTAAATATGTTATGTTTTTTTTTATTTTGAATTATAGTATTTTTTGTTTTGATTAAATGATATATATTGTCAGCCACGTCATCGAAATTTAACACACACACACACATCTATATATATAGAGAGAGAGAGGGGGGATTGGGGAAGGAGTGGACCCTGTAGATGCGATCAAGAGTGAATGAAAGGAGTTCAGAGAGATAAGGTTGTTGATAGTCGGAGGTGAGAGGAAGGAAATCTACTGCAACACCATTTATTTCATTTGTTGTTGTTGTTGGGGATTTAGACTTCATTGTTATATCTAATGCTAAACTTTGAAGGTCAATTCAATGTTTTGTGTATTCAGATCTAGGAATTTTATAAATTTTAAAGAGAGAAACTATTCAGATTTTTTGATTTAGAAGGAGGGGGGAAGAGATGGGAAAGGAAGAAAGAGAAAATAAATCAAATTTATTATTTTTTTTCTTTTTTTCTTTTTCACGTCCACGTAGGATAAATACTGAAACTATTTAACACTCGTAAGGTTCGTAAAAAAATGACACAATTTCAAAATATTAAATATTTTAATAGGGTAATTTGAAAAATTAAAAGTTCAATGGTGTAATTAGTAAAAACGTGTTAACTATAGTGGGTAATTCATTAGTTATGTTGATAAAAAATTAACACCCGTTAATTTTTTTTTAACGCAATAACCCAATTTCAAAATAATAATTAGTTTAGTGGGGTAATTTAAAAAATTAAAAGTTTAATGGTGTAATCAGTAAAACGTGATAACTATAGTGGATATTTCATTAGTTTTACCATATTTTATGTGATCTTCACATGACTTAATAGTGTAATAGTAAAAATATTTCTATAATTTAACAAAAAAAATTGAAAAGAATAAAAATTGTATCTAATTTTATAACAAAAGAGAATATTTAATATAATCAATGCACCTTGAATTGTTCTTAATTACATACTCCCTACGTCTCATATTTAACGCTCATTTTTAAATAACATAAGATTAAGATAATAATTTTTTTAAATATACCACTATTAAATTAATATCTCCAACTCATTTTCTTTCATTCAATATATAAGTTTATTTCAATTTTCAATGCTACTTTGTAAATTTTTTATTTTTTTCAAGATAATTAAGTTGTTAATAGTTTACTTTCTCATAAACAAATTCAATGTATCGGGAAATAAGGATATTGTGGAGGCTATACTTCAAAAAAAGTGAACAAAAATAATACAAATTTAGCAATGGGACAATTGATTTGGGCCAAAAAAAGAGGAAAAGTAGTCATTTAATAATATGGGTTCTTTACAGAAATATACAACAATTAGAAATTAATTACACCATTAGATATTTAAAAAATAATTACAAAAATAATACACTTTCCAATATTTATTTACAATATTAGTGCAATTATGATTCCTTAATTTAGGACATTAGTATAGGATTCAATTCATAATAATAAGGAAACCTAAAATGTGACGCCCCCCCCCAAATAGGTATACATCACCCATCTTGGGTCGCTAGATACATGATACATAAATTCAAATACAACTTAATTATACAAACGTTGTGTAAAAATACGACAAGACATAGCTAAGAGTTTTAACACGAATATTATCATCTAGACAATATCCACACTCAATGGAGTCCTCCTTACATTTATTATCACATTATTTAACAGAATAGTGAGGACTACTATGACACCATCTGGACTGTCACTCCGTTCCCCGACTAGTCCCGGCTACGTTCTCATTTCCTAAAGAGAACAGTGAAAGCAAAAGGGTGAGCCACTAAAAAATATTATGACTAAGATAATGCAGAATAATTTATCTTTAGTCTTCAATAATGTTAAACTGATACAATATAACAAACATCAAGTTTAACTGCAGCGGAACAAACAATCCATTAGTAGAGTCAAGTAGAGAATAAAATCTACTATCTTCTATAATTTAAAAAGTTATCATCAATTTTTATCGCTGAGACTCAGCTTAATAAATAATCCACATCATCAAATCATCCCTATACTACAGGCCAAGGATATTATTTAGTATCACAACCCCGAATTATCCATGCACTACGGGTCAAAGATAATCATGTTTTCATCAACGGTCCTGATCATGCCATAAAATAATTCATATTTGCTCCATTGGCCGAAGATAATCCTTAGCCATGATAATACCAAAAATTGTCCATCAATGCACTACGGGCTAATGAGAACTTTTTCCACATCATTTGTAACATTACGGTCATGATTATACCGAATAATCCCTGGTCATAATCATACCAAGTCCATCTATGCAAGTAAGCCAAAGATGACTTTTACCACATCATTCGTCACATTACGGTGATGATTTTACCGAATAATCCTTGGTCATAATCACACCAAGTCCATCTATGCACGTAAGTAAAAGATGACTTTTACCACATCATTTGTCACATTACAGTCATGATTATACCAAATAATCCCTGGTCGTAATCACACCAAGTCCATCTATGCACGTAAGCCAGAGATGACTTTTACCACATCATTCGTCACATTACGGTCATAATTATACCAAATAATCTCTGGTCATAATCACACCAAGTCCATCTATGCACGTAAGCCAAAGATGACTTTTATCACAATATAAACATGAGAATGATGACAATGATATAAGCATTAATCAAACGAAAATAAGGATAAATATTAAAGACTTTAAATTCATCCAAATATTATCAATCACTCATAATCTAATATTATTATTATCATAACTGTGACGCCCCCAAAATAGGTATACAACACCCATTCTGAGTCGTCAAAATACATGGTATAGAAACAACTACAACTTTATTAATACAACATAAAAACTGTGAGTTTAAATACAAATATTGTCATCTAGACAATATTCACACTCAAATAAGTTCTTATTACAATTATTGATACATTATTTTATAAAAATGGTGAGGACTACTAAAACGACTTTCTAGAACCTTCATTCCATACCCCGACTAGTACTCACTACATTCTCGCCTCCTGAGAAGAAAAATGGAACAAAAAAGAAAAGGGTGAGCTCAACTAGTCCAGTAAAGAATATTATAACCAAGATAATATAGAACAAATTATCGTTAGTCATCAACAGGAAAAAAATCTAATAGAATACAATAGACAACAAATTTTAAATCAATATTCGCAGTGGAAATAATAATTTATTAGAAGAATTAAATAGAGAATAAAATCTATTATCTTCTATATATGAATTTAAAAGTCCATCGTCAATATTTTATCCCTGTAACATCAATCAACATATATCTGGAATCAAATATTCATCTTTATACTATAGGCCAAAAATATTCATCAGTTGGTCATATTTATCTAAACACCTGTTCATCTTTGCACTACAGGCCAAAGATATTCATCAAAAATCATTCATCTTTGCACTACAGGCCAAAGATATTCAGTAATATCATCATTTAGGACTGATGATGATGAAAAATATTTTAAAGAAAACGAATCCAGTGAAACAAAATAACAAATATTAAAGATTCGTATTTCGGTTTATCCATGTCGAAAAATATCTCATAAATAATCACAGTAGAGTAAAATTCAAGAATGATCAAAACATGGATACAATCAAAGCTAGTATCCATAATAGATATTTTGAACAAAAAGAAGAAAATTTCATTTTTTTTAGGGAATAGTGTCGTATTCGTGAATAGTGCTGTATACGTAAATAGTAACCCCGACACAAAAAATTTCAAATTTGATAAAAAGTTCAAACCAGTATTTTGGCATAATGATATTGAAGAAAATAATATCATTTAAGAAGAAAATAACATCTCTTACCTCAAAAAGACAGTACTTCTGACTAGAATACTGAATATAGTGCTGAAGGGAACTCGCACCGTATAGCAACACACAAGGTATCAAAATGCTCACAAGAATACGCTCGATAATATAGAGAAAGAAAGAGAGAGAAAACTTTAGTTTCTGGTGAGATTTTCAATTCTAACCTAAGCACTCTATTTATAGGAAAATACTAAGAACACCAAAGCTGAAAATTTAATAAAATATTAATATATTTTTTTTAAATTTCCGACGCACCTTTATTTTGCCCAAAACCTCAGCCACCAAGTAGCCACCTCACAAAACTTACAAAAAACGTTTTTCTTATTAAAAATAATTAAAACTTCCAAAAATTAATTATTTCAGAACTTCATAACTTCAATAATTCATAATAAATGGCCCTTTTGTAATAAAAACTAGAACCTTATGTCTTTTCATAGGAAATTCCATTATCTACAACTTTGCAGAAGAAAGTTTTTCCAAATTTCAAACAGAAATTGACCAAAATCCACAAACGGACAATTTTACAAGCTATAATCAAATTTCAATCAAAAAATGGGGTCCACCGACACACAAAACATGTGTTAATCATTTAATGCAACAAAAATACTATTCCTCCTCATATACTCTTATATCTCATATTCATTATAAAAATATCACCATTATTATATTATAATAATATAATAAAATATTATTTTATCAGAAAAGATAAAATATCAATTTTTAACAATTGTCACTTTAAAAATTTTCTCCATCTATATCCACATAAAATTAATATTTTCCTCATCATATAAATCAATAATTAATTATTCACAAATAATATTACAGAATCACAATATTGACAACTAGGCCGTTCCAAAGAAAGAGGAGGCTTTTCAATAAAGATTTCTCCTTACTGGCGCGTAATTAAGTGACCAAATGTCTCCTTAGACAGAACTTTCTAGACATTGCCAATAATGTTATCTAATAATATTATTAAGATAATATGAATTATTGCTTCGATAATGGAAAATACTGTGTAGTGACAATTATTGAAACAACAGTAATATAAAATATCAACGCAACAATTAATGAAGTAGTGCCTTCTTACGTAAGAATCAATAATTGGTGCAATACCGTGTGCTACTGTTCAAGAACGCGTATTACTGTGTTTTAACCACCGGGTATTCCAACAGTATTAACGGTAACAACTACGCCGTTATTTATAAACAACTTATACTTGTCATTTTCTTCATCCAATCGCTTTTCGTTATGGGGCCCACACAAGCAGCGCCGTCGTACGAATATTCCCCGACTGTAAGAATATTCCACGACCAAACGAATATTCTCTGATAAAAATGAATATTTTATAACCACTTGCTTATTTAAAATATTTGCGCATTTTACCCATAACTAACCACATTAATCAAATTAACCCTTACTATTTCAAAATAATAAATAAAGAAAATTTAATTTTATTTATAATAAGTTGGGGTTTTACAATAACAATATTTTAATCACTTCTTAAACTTATAAACAATTTATTTCAATTATTTATACTTTACCAAATAATGCATTTAATCATTCAAAAATGTCATACTCATATGATTTCATCACCAATGATTAAATCCCTCATCAAAAATCTGCATATACATTATATAGGATTCTCAAGCCATAAAATCCTATTTTCCAATTTTGTTACTTCATATAAAATATTTAATTCATTTACTCATAACTAGTTCATTTTCATGAAAGATACTAAATCAGTCTCAAAAATATTTCTTTTCTAGAATTTAGCATAATATAGTCTCATATTGAACATATATTTTTCTCGGAATTTTTAAAATTGATTTACTATTTTTCATATGGCTAAAACTGTCGAATATTTAGACATTTATCATAAATTGAACTTTTGTCTTAAAATTCCAAAATTTACAAGATATACTCTTTTTATATATATGTACTCCTAATAAAAAATTCATCAATTTTGGAGTTAACCACAAGGAGTTATAAGGGTTTACTTTTCAAATAGTCTTTTCCCATAAAATCCATAACTCCTAATTTATACATCCAAAAATCGCCATTTTTGGACACAATCTAGAAAACTCATCAAATTATCATTTCAAATTTTTCTAGAATTTTTGAGGGTAAAAAAAATTACGAAACTGCCCCTGGCAGAAACCCCTTTTGAATGAAAATACTATTCATATGGACACGAAGGATCATTCACCATGCATGTGGAAATCCACATAGACAGGTTATTCCAACAGAATAATAAAGAATGGAATAACAGAAGAATTCACCATGCATGCGATAGAGACCGCATAAACAGGTTATTCCCAACAGAATAATAAAGATAGGACCAGGTCCGGCGTAAAACACACAGAGAGGATATTCCAACAGAATAATAAAGACTGAACCAGGTCCGGTGTAAAACGCACAGACATGATATTACAATAAAATAATAAAGACGGAACCAGGTCCGGCGTAAAACGCACAGACAGGATATTCCAACAGAATAATAAAGAATGGAATATCAGAAGAATTTCACCATGTATGCGGTACTTCGCATAAACGGGTTATTCCAACAAAATAATAAGAATGAAATAACAGAAGAATTTCACCATGTATGCGGCACTTCGCATATACAGGTTATTCCAACATAATAATAAAGAATGGAATAACAGAAATTCTCTTCATGCATACGAAAGAAATAATACACCTTACGAGTACAACAAATAATATCCCTTACCTTTGAAAGAAGAGTACTTCGACTGTAGGACGAGGATATACTCGAAGTAAACTTGCACTATGCTTACAGCTTTCTTAAACTCTAAAGAAAAACGCTCAAGATTATAGAAGAAGAACTCTCTCTCTAGAGTTTCAGTGAATTCGTAAGAAATAATAAAGGAATGAGCTTCTGTTTATAGAAGAATGGACTGCATAGTAACTAATTCATGAACGATCCAGATTGATTTACTTTTAATCGGACGGTCCAGATTTAAAGAAAAATCTTTTAAATAAAATATAATATATTCTATTTATAATCTAATAAAACGAACAACTTTATAAAAGTATTCTGTTTTATATAAAAAGATTTTACTATGCAAAACACTATGCAGGCACTATACAATACTATGCATAATAAAATATAATATATTCTATTTATAGAATAATTTTATAAAAGTATTTTATTTTATATAAAAAGATTTTACTATGGAAAATACTATGCATAATAGAATATAATATATTCTATTTATAGAATAACTTTATAAAAGTATTATGTTTTATATAAAAAAAACTTTTCCATTTTATTACATTAATAATACTAATAAAACAAAACTTATCACCTTTATTATAATTTCAACCAACGGTCTGAAAAATTAGCACATCTCTTCATGAAATAATATTGTACTCAAAAATGATTTGGACCGAAAAGAAATATATTTTTTGGGTGAATAGTACCCCGTGAATAGTACTTCGGTAATAGTACCCTGTGAATAGTACCCTGACACAAAAAGTGTCCCAAATACCCGAGTAAATAATACTAAAGTGAATAGTAATCAGGTGAATAGTAACTCGTGAATAGTACTCTGACAAGAAAAATACCCCAAATACCCGAGTGAATAATATTCGGGTGAATATTAATTTAGATAAATAGTAACTCGTGAATAGTACTCCGACATAAAAAGTGCCCCAAATACTCGAGTGAACAATACTAGAGTGAATATTAATCGGGTATTTTATGACAACTTTTCTACTTTGAAAAAATTTCAAATATCACCCTTAACTTTAAACTTTTATCAATTTAACTATTTACCAAAATAAAAAAATTGAATACTTTTATTTCATAAAATTCGGGGACTCACAATTTCCACTCCTTATGAAATTTCGCCCACGAAATTTACGTACGTACCTGATATTCGAAGAGATAAGGATACCTTACTTTCTTTTCAGATTGTACCTTCCCGGTTATATCCTCGGTATCATAATTTTTCCATTTCTCATCTCCTGTATTTCAAATATCATTCTAGAATATAGTTTCAAAATAAGGGTTAATTGACATACCACATAATATCCCTATACTCTGACCGACCAATTAAATACCAAATAAACTTAGGTAGGTCATACTAGCGAAGGAATTACTCGTCTCTCCCCTCCTAGTTCTAATCTCACATCTTATCCAGAGATCATATCCCTAAGCTTTGATACCAACTGTGACGCCCCCAAAAATAGGTATACATCACCCATCTTGGGTCGCCAGATACATGGAACATAAATTCAAATACAACTTAATTATACAAACTTCGTGTAAAAATACGACAAGACATAGCTGGGAGTTTCAACACGAATATTGTCATCTAGACAATATTCACACTCAATGGAGTCCTCCTTATATTTATTATCACACTATTTAAAGAATAGTGAGGATTACTATGACACCATCTGGACCATCACTCCGTTCCCCGACTAGTCCCGGCTACGTTCTCATTTCCTGAAGAGAACAATGAAAGCAAAAGGGTGAGCTCAACTAGCCCACTAAGAAATATTATGTAAGACCCCAACTTTTATGAATAAAGATGAATTTTCTATAAATATCATTTTTGAATATTATGGAATGAATTTGATATAATGTTATAGTTGTGGATAATATTTATAAATTTTGTAAAGTACGCAAGTTGTTATATAATATTTGATTGGTCGGGGAATATTCGTTTTAACAGGGAATATTCGTACAACGACACAATCATTGGTGGACCCCACAACGGAATTATTGTCGGATTCAGAAAACGACAAAAATACTTTATGAAAATAACGGCGGAGGTTTTACCGTTAACTGTTGAAACACCCGGTGTTAAAAGTACAGTAATACGCGTAGTTGCACAGTAGCACACGGTATTGATTATTGATGCTTACGTGAGAAGTCACTCAATTTTGTTCAATTATTGTTATAATAATTGCTGCATAGTATCTCACGTTATTTGATTCAATTATTGTCAATATTTTATAATCAATAATTGAGATGATAAAGTTATTAATATTATTATTTACAATATTAACGATGTCTAAAAGTTCTGTCAAGGAGAGGTTTGGTCACCTAATTGCGCGCCAATGGAGAAAAATCCTTATTGGAAAGCCCCCTCTTTCCTGGGAACGACCTGGTAGATTAATATTGTGAATTATAATAATGATGATATATGTTGTTAAAAATATTGAGGGGATTTTTTTATGAAGTATTTGTTGTAAATGTTGCTTATTTTATGAACCTCCATATACCCCTTTTTCAAAATAATCGATAGAAAATTATTTTATATAATAAAGGTGGGGCCCACATGTGGGGCTCATATGTGTTGAAAATTGATTTTGGAAATAGGGGTGGGAGGGAGTATACGTAAAGGGGAGGGATGATTTTATATATATATATATATATATATATATATGTGTGTGTGTGTGTGTGTGTGTGTGTGTGTGATGTGTGTGTGTATATATATATATATATATATATATATATATGTTGTGTGTGTGAGTGGAAAATGGTGAGAATGATGTGTGTGGATGTGGATGTGTTGTGGACATGTTGGTGGAAATTAAGAAATGTGTGTGTGTGTGTGTGTGTGTGTAAGAATGTGTGTAAGTTGAATTAATGGTGGTGGTGGGAAAGTATTCTGATGATAGTGATAGGTGGATGAATTATAAGTGGTTTTGTTAATAACATGTGTTATATATATATTTATATATTATATTTTTTTGTTTTTCTCAATAATGGTTTTGAATTCAAGCACTAATTATGGCAACAGGCATCCGTGATTTATAAAATTATTGCGTCCGTATTATTTTCTAAACAATACCCCTTCTATTTTCCTATAAATAGGATGCTTAGTTAGAATTGAAATCACACCAGAAATTTAGAGAATTTCTCTTCTATAATCTTGAGCATATTTCTTTAGAGTTTTAATAAGCTTTGAGCGTAGTGCAAGTTTTCTTCAAGAATATCCTCGCCCTACCAGTCGGAATACTCTTATATCCAGTTTTTTAACGGTAATGGGAATTATTTCTTTTGTATTCATGAAGAGAACTTCTGTTATTCCATTATTTATTATTCTGTTGGAATAACCTGTATACGTGGGCTACCCTATACTTGGTGAAAATCTTCTGTTATTTCATTCTTTATTATTCTGTTGGAATATCAAGTCTATGCGTTTTACGCCGGACCTGATTCCGTCTTTATTATTCTGTTGGAATATCATGTCTGTGCGTTTTACGCCGGACCTGATTTCGTCTTTATTATTATGTTGGAATATCCTGTCTGTGCATTTTACGCCGGACCTGGTTCCGTTAATTATTATTCTGTTGGAATAACCTGCCTGTGCGGTCTATCGCATGCTTGGTGATTTCTTTTGTTATTCCATTCCTTATTATACTCAGTTGGTTAAAGTTTTGACTTCTATACTCCATGAAATTAGTGTAATATCCTTGATATTTGTGCTTCATCCAATATCTTTTCATGAAAAACCTTTTAAATCATAAAAGATAGTAGATTTTATTCTCTACTTGACTCTTTTAATGGATTACTTGATCCGCTGCAGTTAAACTTGATGTCTATTGTATTTTATCAGTTTAACATTGTTGAAGACTAATGATAATTTATTCTGCATTATCTTAGTCATAATATTTCTTACTGAGCTAGTTGAGCTTACCCTTTCTTTCACTGTTCTCTTCAAGAAATGAGAATATAGCTAGGACGAGTCGGGGAACAGAGTGATGGATCAGATGATAGTATTAGTAGTCCTCGTTATTCTGTTAAATAGTGTGATAATAAATGTAATGAGGACTTATTCTGAGAGTGGATATTGTCTAGAAGACAGTATTTGTATTGAAACTCACAGCTCTCTTGTTGTATATTAAAGATTGTATTTGTATTCTGTACCATGTATTTGGCGACTCAGAATAGGTGATGTATACCTATTTTGGGGGCGTCACATATTATGACTAAGATAATGCAGAATAATTTATCCTTAGTCTTCAATAATGTTAAACTGATACAATATAACAAACATCAAGTTTAACTGCAGCGGAATAAGAAATCCATCAGAAGAGTCAAGTAGAGAATAAAATCTACTATTTTTTATGATTTAAAAAGTTTTCATCAATTTTTATCGCTGAGATTCAGCTTAATAAATAATCCACATCATCAAAGCATCCATGTACTATAGGCCAAGAATATTATTTAGTATCACGACCACGAATTATCCATGCATTACGGGCCAAAGATAATCGTATTTTCATCAATGGTCCTGATCATGCCATAAAACAATTCATCTTTGCTCCCTTGGCCAAAGAGAATCCATAGCCATGATCATACCAAAAACTGTCCATCAATGCACTACGGGCCAATGAGGACTTTTTCCACATCAATTGTAACATTACGGTCATGATTATACCGAATAATCTCTGGTCATAATCATACCAAGTCTATCTATGCACGTAAGCCAAAGATGACTTTTACCACATCATTCGTCACATTACGGTTATGATTATACCGAATAATCTCTGGTCATAATCACACCAAGTCCATCTATGCACGTAAGCAAAAGATGACTTTTACCACATCATTCGTCACATTACGGTCATGATTATAACGAATAATCCTTGCTCGTAATCACACCAAGTCCATCTAGCACGTAAGCCAAAGATGACTTTTACCACATCATTCGTCACATTACGGTCATGATTATACTGAATAATCTCTGGTCATAATCACACCAAGTCCATCTATGCACGTAAGCCAAAGATGACTTTTATCACAATATAAACATGAGAATGATGACAATGATATAAGCATTAATCAAACGAAAATAAGGATAAATATTAAAGACTTTAAATTTATCCAAATATTATCAATCACTCATAATCTAATATTATTAATATCATAACAATATTTTAATCACTTCTTAAACTTATAAACAATTTATTTCAATTGTTTATACTTTACCAAATAATGCATTTAATCATTCAAAAATGACATACTCATATGATTTCATCACCAATGATTAAATCCCTCATCAAAAATCTGCATATACCTTATATAGGATTCCCAAGCCATAAAATCATATTTTCTAATTTTGTTACTTCATATAACATATTTAATTCATTTATTTATAACTAGTTCAATTTCATGAAAAATACCAAATCAGTCCCAAAAATATTTTTTTCCTGGGATTTAGCATAATATACTCCAATATTGAAGATATATTTTTCTTGGAATTTTTAAAATTCATTTACTATTTTTCATATGGCTAAAACTGCCGAATATTTTGACATTTATCATAAATTGTATTTTTGTCTAAAAATTCTGAAATTTACAAGATATACTACTTTTATATATATGTACTCCTAATAAAAATTTCATCAAGTTTGGAGTTAACCACAAGGAGTTATAAGGGTTTACTTTTAAAATAGTCTTTCCCATAAAATTCATAACTCCTAATCTATACATCCAAAAATCGTCATTTTTGGACACAATCTAGAAAACTCATCAAATTATCATTTCAAATTTTTCTTGAATGTTTGAGGGTCAGAAAAATTACAAAACTACCTCTGGCAGAAACCCCTTTTGAATGAAAATACTATTCATATGAATACGAAGGATCATTCACCATGCATGTGGAAATCCACATAGACAGGTTATTCCAACAGAATAATAAAGAATGGAATAACAGAAGGATTCTCCATGCATGCGATAGAGACCGCACAAACAGGTTATTCCCAACAGAATAATAAAGACGGAACCAGGTCCGGAGTAAAACGCACAGACAGGATATTCCAACAGAATAATAAAGACGAAACTAGGTCCGGTGTAAAACGCACAGACAGGATATTTCGACAGAATATTCCAACAGAATAATAAAGACGGAACCAGGTCCGGCGTAAAACGGACAGACAGGATATTCCAACAGAATAATAAAGACGGAACCAGGTCCGGCGTAAAACGCACAGACAAGATATTCTAACAGAATAATAAAGAATGGAAAATCAGAAGAATTTCACCATGTATGCGGTACTTCGCATAAATAGGTTATTCCAACAGAATAATAAGAATGGAATAACAGAAGAATTTCATCATGTATGCGACACTTCGCATATAGAGGTTATTCCACCATAATAATAAAGAATGGAATAACAGAAGTTCTCTTCATGAATACGAAAGAAATAATACCCTTACGAGTACAACAAATAATATTCCTTACCTTTGAAAGAAGAGTACTTCGACTATAGGACGAGGATATACTCGAAGAAAACTTGCACTATGCTCAAAGCTTTCTTAAACTCTAAAGAAATACGCTCAAGATTATAGAAGAAGAACTCTCTCTATAGTTTCTCTCTCTAGAGTTTTAGTGAATTTGTGAGAAATAATAAAGGAATGAGCTTCTATTTATAGAAGAATGGACTGTATAGTAACTAATTCATGAACGGTCCAGATTAATTTACTTTTAATCGGACGGTCCAGATTTAAAGCAAAATTTTTTAAATAAAATATAATATATTCTATTTATAATCTAATAAAACGAATAACTTTATAAAAGTATTCTGTTTTATATAAAAAGATTTTACTATGCAAAATACTATGCAGGCACTATACAACACTATGCATAATAAAATATAATATATTCTATTTATAGAATAACTTTATAAAAGTATTCTGTTTTATATAAAAAGATTTTACTATGCAAAATACTATGCATAATAGAATATAATATATTTTATTTATAGAATAACTTTATAAAAGTATTCTGTTTTATATAAAAAAAAAATTCTGTTTTATTACATTATTAATACTAATAAAACAAAATTTATCACCTTTATTATAATTTCAACCAACGATCGAAAAAATTATCACATCTCTTCATGGAATAATATTGTACTCAAAAATGATTTGGACCGAAAAAAAATATATTTTTTGGGTGAATAGTTCCCCGTGAATAGTACTTCAGGAATAGTACCCTGTGAATAGTACCCCGACACAAAAAGTGTCCCAAATACCTGAGTGAACAATACTAGAGTGAATAGTAATCGGGTGAATAGTAACCCAAGAATAGTAACTCCTGAATAGTACTCCGACACGAAAAATACCTCAAATACCTGAGTGAATAATATTCGGGTGAATAGTAATTTAGGTGAATAGTAACCTGTGAATAGTAACTCGTGAATAGTACTCCGAGATAAAAAGTGCTCCAAATACTCAAGTGAACAATACTAGAGTGAATAGTAATCAGGTATTTTATGACAACTTGTCTACTTTAAAAAAATTTCACAAATCACCATTAACTTTAAACTTTTATCAATTTAACTATTTACCAAAATAGAAAAATTGAATACCTTTATTTCATAAAATTCGGGGTCTCACATAAAATCAAGGAGAAATAACTGCCATAATTAATAATTCAAATTCAAATATATTGGATCTAACAAAAAATACAAATTCAAAAATAATTGCATATTAATTCCAAGCAAGAACAGAGTTACCAAACAAATCGAAAACAAAAAAAAGGAAATCACGAACAACCAAAACAAATCGAAAAAGAAAAAGTCAGTTACCAAACCAGTAATAACAGATCCAAAACGAATTCGAAGTAGCCGAACAAAGAGGAAATCACGAACAACCAAAACAAAACAAATTGAAGAAAAAGAAGAAGAAGTCGGAGTTACTAAAAAAAATCAAAGAAGAAGAAGTCAGAGTTACCAAACCAGTAATAACATATCCAAAACGAATTCGGAGTCGCCGAATAAAGAGGAAATCACGAACAATTTTTTTTTATGAATATTTGGTTACTTACAAAAACTAAAATGGTTACCTTTGTATGAAGGTTTGGCTACCAATTGTACCATATTCAAAATAATTTTATTTTTAAAAGGTTATTTATAAGTAACTAACAGCTACATAAATGGAAACTTAGACATGGCATTTCAGATACCATCTGCACGTAACACTTGAGAATTGTTCTTAATTTTTTTTATAATTAATTGGTATCCCAATAAAACTGAATTGGTTACCTTTTTATGAAGGTTTGGCTACCAAATTATAAATAACATTTTTAAAATAAAATTATTATGAATATGGTGCAGTTGATAGCCAAATCTTCGTACAAAGGTAACTATTTTAATTTTTGTAGGTAACCAAATATTCATAAAAAATAAACCGCGCCTCTGCCACAAAATCGTTTTCTGCGCAAGCCTCTCACCAACTCGTTTGTTGTGTGCCTCCCACCAAATTGTAAGAATAGAAATACTGGTAACTGAATGAAGGCTCACCTAAAAAAATCCTGATTTATCAACCATGGGGAACAAATAAACACTTAAATCTAGAACAAGAACGCTCCTTTATCAAAAGTGTTTACATGTATAACCTTCAATGTTGCTGGGTTCAAATTAATTACCAATAATTAGCAAACTAACTGATAAAATACTAGGGTTTTGCAGATGAACTTTACTTCCTCAGTGATGAGAACATAGAGGTGCTTTCCGGAGAAAATAAGGATATTCAGATGTACATGGAGGACAAAAAGGGTTAAATGTAGCGGAAAAGACAATATTGTCCTTGCTCTTTAAAGTTTCAGACATTTTGTTGATGGTCGATCATCGGAGGGAGACGGCGCGTGGATGAGGAGGGTGGAGGAGTAGGAGCGTGGATGTTGTTCTGTTCTTGTAATCAGTATGCAGTTGTTCTAGATGAGCAGAGAGAGAAAAAGCCATGGGGATAACTAATCTCTAAATTAAAGAATTTTAATTGCATACTAATTTCCTAAATTAGGGAATTCTAATTGCACTAATATTATAAATAAATATGAAATTATATTAATTGTGTAAATATTTTATGAGTACACTATTGTTGTAATTATTTTTAAAAATATTATAGAATATATAATTAACCCTAGGGTGGATTTTTCGTTTGGCCCAACCCATATAATATGGTATCCTCTCTCTCATACACTACTTGGGCCCACATATCTACTTCAACATCCACGTCAGCTACAAGTAGAAAAACAATCATTGAAACATTTTCTGTTAGAACTCTTATGTGCGGACATGATAATTGAACATAAAAATTGAAACATGAGTGAGGTCTAAATATAAATATATGAAATTGTAAAGCATTCGTGTCTAATTATCATGTCCATGTAGAATTATTTTTTTTCTTGTTAAGTCAATCAATTTTTTAGGAAATTAATATTTCCACATGATTTTTTGATATTTTCACACAAAAATGGCCGTTATAGATCATATAGCGACGATTTTTATCAGCGCTATACATCTATAACGACACTTCTTATGTGAAAATATAAAAAGTCATGTGGTATAAAAATGTACCAATACAAATATTTACGAAAAAATATATTATTAATTAAATAATTATGCATGTTTGTAAATATTAGTTGATAGTCTGTGCAATGTACGGAATAGTATGAATAACGGATTGTATAATTTGTTAAAATTACAATGAGAAAACTATTTTTTAATAATAAGTTATTTTCGTATAAACTTTTAAATATATTTTTGCATGACGTATTATTTACATTTGTAAATATATTGATTTTGTTAATATTGTTTCTACCTTTAATGCGATACAAATTGTATTTTTAACTCAGCAATTAGGAAGATACAAATTGTTATTGGGCCTGTCCATACAAACCGGGCCTGTCCATACATCCCGGGTCATATTAACTCCCCTATATGTATATATAAACATATACATATATTCACTGTATATAAGGAAGAGGAGAGAGAAAGAGGGTTCTTCAAGTTCTCATTTCTCACATTTTCTCTACGATTACAAACCGAGCCACCATGGCCATGAACAACGGATTGAGATCCGGCGCTTCAAAGCTGCTGACAACTACCGAAACAATTCTACCCAAATCAGGTCCATACCCTAATATGATTTTTTTAATTTACAAATCAATCACTCTAGGGTTTCGCTATTTGGCTGCTGAGAAGATTTGGATATTAGTTATTGATTTTTTGTGTATTAACTAATGAAAGGTGTGGTTTGTTATTTGATTGCAAAATTATGGAATATAATGCTTTTATATCTTTAGATCTGTTTTTTTTATTGGTGTTAATCATGTGTTTCTTTGGGGCATGTGCTATCTGTGTTTGTGTGTGACTGCGTATATTTATAGTAATTTGATTTGCGAAAATTATTGTGATAGATTAGAATTTATTTTTTAATGGATCAGTTTAAATTAAGTTGTAGTATATTTGTGATGTGGTTTTTGTGCCTATGTATGTTTGAGAGAGACTTGAGACATGGAATTGATGACAGAGATGTATCATTTGTATAATCTTTTTCTTTATGTGTTGATGAATGGCGTCATATTTTGATTACATGATGATTTTGATTAGCCTTTGCATGGTATGGGGTTTATTTACTGAGAAATGGGTTTTAATTACAACATGTGGCCAGGTAATTACGTTGAAGAGTTTTTCTATTTTGATGCTATTTAAAATATGATGGACTACTTTAATGAGGAGTTCAGTGTCTTTTGGGTATGTAGGTGGGATAAGCACATATCATTAGTAGAAACATCACAGAATTTTTGGTGAATACTTCTTATTTTGCATACCTTATCATACCAGGCCTGCTTATATTGAACATGGGGCCATTTTGATTGGTTTGTTGGATCCTAGCTAAGGGACTGTCTAGACTTGGTGGTGCTCTGATCGATTGAACTACAATCACAGGTGTCTAGCTCACCTATAGCATTCTTAGGAATACCTCTCTAAGAAAGCAGACTCGGATAAGATATATAGAATGGCTAATAGATAGATTCCATTTTTGCTCTATCTTTCCCAGATGAGAATTATTTCTGCTAGCGAATTGTATCAACCAGGAAATTCCAAAATTTTGTATAGAAAGAGAATAGATTTGTCTTTCCCTTAACCCAGCATAAATATATACAAGTCATTATCGAGCACAAACATATTTAGGGTGCTGACTGCTGAGTAGTTTCACACCTGATATTGATATGTTGGTATGCATGTTTTTTGAGAAATCAAATAGTGATACACCAGGGGTATGTTGGTATTATATATATATATATATATATATATATATATATATATATATATATATATATATATATATATATAATTCGGTGGTGGAACAAAATATCTCTCATTTCCCCCTCGAACAGATTCTTATTTTTGGTTTCCAAGGGAATATTCTTATGTTGCCTCAAAGGGGGTCAACGTTCTCTTTCAGGCCTTTCAACCAATCGATACGACCCCGGAGAGCTGCTTTTGCTAAAACTCGAGCAGTATCTTGGAAACTCGCTTTTGATATGAAACTTTGAGTACTCAGAGATGCTAATTATTTACACATTTGTAAATATAACGATTAACCCTTTCCTTGTCCAGTGTCAGCTCATATTCTTGAAGTCTTTCCTGTATCTCACAGGCTTTTGATATGGTTTCTTTGTGTTTCCTTAATAGTTATATTTTCATTTACATAAATGTATGGTCAAAATAACTACATGTTTTTCGTGACAAAATTTATTTTCAAATTTGAACATGTTGAAAAGTGTATACATCATCCAAGAGTTTCCATGAGTGTCTGATATGGATACATCATGATCGTTGAAGTACTGCTGCTTCATTACTAAAAAGTCATGTTATTTAAAGAGTTTGAGATATTTTCTTATCATCGTCATACCCAATTTTCAGATCTGCCATATCATTTTGATATAACAATTTATTTTTAGATTGTGTGCTCCACATCTTGTCCGTTTTATCCATGAGTGGATGCTCTAGTTGCAAACTTGGGTTATCCTGCACCACTTATTGTGTAAAAAACGGTTAAAGTTCATCAACATATGTTGTGATTGCAGAACATTTTGTTATGTTTTTTTGGTGTCCACATTTTGTTAAATGTTATTTTAGCGTGTAGGTAGAAACAGTGAGAGAGACGAATCAGAGGTAGTGTAAATCCCCGACAACAGTTGGGAGGAACACCTGATTGGACGATGCATTTTTTTATTTTTATTTTTATAATTTCAGTTATACTTTTTTATTACTCATTTTAAGGTTTTGCAACATTGGTTAAGTGTGCCTTTAGTCTCTTTAGTGCTTGGCTTTTGCACTCTTATTTGTTAGCCGTACTTAGCTAACTTCATTTTTTGGGCCATAGATAGCAGTCCTGGTTCGCTGATCACAACCCGAAGTAGAAATCTCTATTACACTACTGAGTCAACACTAAACAGTTTCATGCTTAGTATGCCCCTAACATTTTTCAAATATTTGAAGTGAGGTATGATAAAAAAAATCCACTAGAGCTTCCTGAAAGGATTCCCTTGATTTTATTTGCATTGTCATAGTAGCCCATTGTTGATTCTGTTTAGCAGAATCTGTTAATCCTCCAAAAAGGCTATGAGGGTGTTTGTGATGATCAACGAGGCTATAACTGGACAAGTAAAAAGTCAAGTGATGTAAACTTTAAATTGGAAGGTTAGGACAGAATTTGAGCTGTGAATTTTACACACCGTAGATCTCACCCGTCATATAATATTAAATCCTAGCATACCTTCTAAGTTGCTTATGCGCCTATTTTTTTAGGTAGATCTGAACATTATTGGCAGCTTCTGTTTTTGTTCTCTTAACTTGGCTCTAATAGGTGGTTTATATTGTGTCGATACAGCAAACAGAGGCTTCCATTCAACAGGCGTGAATAGAATGGGAGGACATGGACACGATGAGCCATATTACCTTCACTCAAAACACATGTACAACTTGGACAGGATGAAACATCAAGCCCTCAAGATGAGCCTCGGTGTCTTCGCTGCTTTCAGCATTGGCGTTGGAGTCCCAATTTATGCCGTCATCTTCCAGCAGAAGAAGACTGCTTCTGGTTAAATTATCATGCCAACTGTTTTCTGCTTCAATAACAGACGCTTCTTGAATGCCTTAATAGTAGAAAGTAGGATGGGTTGATTTGTTCAAGAAAATTTCCAGTATTTGCTATATTTCATGATCAAATCATGCGGTGTTGCCCCTCTGTGCTCAAAAGAATGTTTTTAATATTGCGTCATTCAAACTATTTCTGTGGTACTGCAATTTTAATAATACTTCCTGTTTCATTTCAACACTTTAGTTGCTCTTTGTTAGGAGTGTTACATACAATGGAAACAAATAGAAACAAACTCGTTACATATAATGGCAACAAAACATAAGAAATGTGATTAACCAATATATTAATTTCCAGTAGCATCGGTCCGTCCCTTAATATAAGTCATTTTAGATAAGTCGTTTGGGAATTTTAAGCAAGTATTAATTGTTTAATTTTTAATATTACAAGTAATAAATATAATTTTGTTTCTCTCGTTATTTTTTATCCAATAAATAATATTTTTTTTAATACAAAGATAATATAGACAATTTATATTATATTTAATGTTATACAATTATTTTTATAATATTTTTGAACAACTTTAAAACAACTTATATTAAGTAAGGGGGTGAGCTCCATCCGGAATTTGGGTTCTGTATCTTTAACTGTTGAGAATTAGATTCTTGTTTTAGGTCAGATCAATGTACTGCTGGAGATGTTGTTCTACTATTTCACTTCTATTACTCTCTCCTATTCAGATTAAATGACATTTTAGTGGTAAGCACACTTATTAAGAAATAACACAAAATGTCGTTTGTGTCCCTAATTAATTATTTTTCTCTCCACAATTGTCTCTTCTCATTCTCTACAATTGTCCCTAATTAATTATTTCTCTCTCCACAATTGCATTTACTAAGCATATTAAATAGAGGGGTAAATTAGGAAAAAATAGTGCAATATTGCATAGAGATTTCAAAACGACACTTATATAGAATAAAATTAAATTCTCTAAAACGTCATTTAATCTGAATAGGAGGGAGTACATTTTTTCCAAGTTCCAGGGCGGCTTCTCATCGCTATACAAGAAAACGATGTATTGTGATACTTAAGATTTTTTTGGGTCTTAATGTAGCTTTCTTTGGTAATCCAATCGAATGCATTTAATTTCTGCATGATTTGTCTAATTGTGTGGGGGTTTCTCTATGAATCATCACCATCTGTGTATCCTACATATAAGGGTATGTATGGTTTTATGAATGTATCTCTAATTTAGGGCCAAGTTTGGATTAATAATTTTTTTTTAAAGTCGTAACAGAGGGAGTATGTCTAATTTTTGAATAGAGGGAGTACGTACAAGTCGCCCGATTTAAAAATGTATTTCTAATTTTAGAAGAAAATGAGTGTCTGCTCTCGGGATTAAAAAAAAGTCCATTGGTTAATGAGAAGAGATCATCTGTCACCATTTTCCCTGTCCCCCACTTAAATTTTGACACCTACCTTTTTACTTAACACCAATTAACTTTAAAATTAAATAAGAGGTTATGTGTCAAAATTTAAGTGGGGGACATAAAAAATAGGGACAAAGGATATGCTCTTTTGGTTAATTGTGTTGGACTATTGATTTAATGACTAAGGTTGCAATTAATATTCAACTATCAAGGGATATGGTGGACATGGCAGTTGAAGCCTCCACATTAGCACATGATTCAACCTTCATAAGTTCATATTCAATAATTGAAGCTTACAGCTATGACTTTTGTTAGATTTCACAGTTGACTTTATTGTATTTTGGATCAAATTATGTGTATTTCAAAAACAAAACATAGTGTTTTCAAACTTTTCAAAGAACTTGTGAAAATTCTAACTTCTGCATTGGAAACAAAAATGAAACTTTCACATTCATGCTCATGAGATGGACCACCTCTTCAGCATTATAATTCTTCAACATTCAGTTGTAATTTTCTTTAATTTTTATTTTTCTTACCTTTTTTTTGTTTTGAGCTTTGTAGCATCGAGATACTATTCCCAAGGCCATGTTTGTTTGCAAGGATTATAATCCCAAGACTATTAATTCTATGAATATTATTATTAAGCTATTTTATAATACCCGGACTAATAGTTCCAACTCTAAATTAAAAAACAAACAATACATTTGAGATTAATAGTTCTTTCTCAAGTATAATCCTTGCAAACATGGGAAAAATATACTCTCTTAGGCTATGTTTGTTTGTAAGGATTCTCATGACTATTAATCCTAAGATTATAATCCCAGATTATAATTATAATTCAAGACTATTAAGTCATTTCATAATCCCTAGACTAATAGTCCAAAGTCTAAATTTGAAAACAAACAAGACACTTGGGATTAATATTCTTATCACAAGTGTAATCCTTGCAAACAAATATAGTTTTGGAGACAATCCTAGCGCACCTCAACTCCCCACCTCAAAAAATAAATATATTTTACTATTCGTGTTGCAGAATCTGTTAATTGTATCTGTTTTTTTGATAATGTGGAGTTTCTCAACCACAGTCGGACTAATCACCCAACCCGGGTCAATCTTTTCATACGGGCTTACGCCTGCGTCCCCCCGTGGCCCCATGAACCATTTTTGGCCTTGACAAATTGTTACTGGCGAGAGTTGAACCTAAGATGTCCGAGTTTACGGCTCATCTCAAGGTCCCTTGAACCACTGCGCCAACTGCTGGAGTTTTAATTGTATCTTTACTGCTTATTTGATTATTTAGAAGAACAGATTTCTGTACTTTAACATCCATATGAGACCCCAACTATATATTTAAGAAAGGATACGGTATAAGTAGAACGTCACTAATCCAAAATCCGAATATATGTACCTTGAATATTCATTTAATTTTCTACTAAATAAACTTATGTTCGTTTTGTTGCAAATTTGATCATGAAAGGAACAGAAAATTGAAATGAAATGAGAAGATTAAAAACATTAAGTGGTGGCAAAAGTATGAAGTATGGTTAACCAATATGTCTTACTAGTGGACTTTTGATTCAATAAATTAACTACAGTGACAATAAAGACTGCGGTTCTGGCAATTGCCAATTTGCCATTGAAGTGTTCTACTGTTATGTTCATACCTGTAGGCTGTAGTTGACAAAAAGAAAAAAACTATATTTACCCAACGTATCACACTCTTTTGCTCCATTGAAGAATCATGGCTAAGTGGCAAGTGTTGCTCTTCAACACCCTTCTTCTTTGGTGGTGCTTCTTCACCAGCACTCCTGCCAATTGCATGGCAAATGAAACTGATCAAATTGCATTGATGGCTTTCAAAGCCGCAATAGATCAAGACCCTTTTGGTGCATTGAGTTCATGGAATGATTCATTGCATTACTGTGATTGGAATGGCATATTATGCAGCCGCCTCCATCCTGACAGAGTAACAATCTTGAATCTAACTTCCCAAGGCCTTGTGGGAAAACTCTCACCTCACATAGGAAACCTCTCCTTCCTCAGGGCCATTTATCTAGAAGGAAATAGTTTTCATGGCCAAATCCCACCAGATATTGGTAGCTTGTTCCGACTTCAGCATATTGAGTTTGCCAACAACTCATTTGATGGAGAAATACCCAAAAACTTTTCGCGCTGCCAAAATCTCAAGTATCTCAGTTTGCTTGACAATAGTCTCACCGGAAGCATTCCGCCTGAGCTAGGATCTTTGCTGAAGCTTGAAGCTTTGGGCTTGGCCAAGAACAAACTTTCAGGAACTATCCCTCCTTCCATTGGAAACCTATCATCTCTTAACCGGTTTTCTATAGGGTTCTGTCGTTTGCATGGAAAAATTCCTGAGGAAATTGCACAGATTAGAGGCTTGAGATTTGTTCAGTTTGCAGAGAATAATCTATGGGGCAAGATCCCTTCTGGCCTCTATAACATTTCTTCTATTAATTACTTGGCAATGGGAAGTAACCGGCTTGAAGGAACCATTCCTCCTGATATAGGCCTCAAACTTCCTAATCTCGAGTTTTTAAGCTTTGGATTTAATCTTTTTACAGGGATGATCCCTTCTTCACTGATGAATGCATCAAAGCTCCAGTATTTAGTCCTGGTTGAAAACAATTTGACCGGACCAGTACCAAGAGATCTGGGAAAGCTTCAGAATCTTCGAGGTATGTGGTTATCCAATAATCAATTGCAGGATGATTTCAGTTTAGTTACTTCTTTAACAAATTGCTCCTTTTTGGAGACTATTGAGGTTGACAGAAATCTCTTCAAAGGTTCATTGCCCTGCTCCGTAGCCAATCTCTCCAAAGAGATGAGCTTCCTCAGTATGGAAGCTAATCAACTGCATGGAAATATTCCTTCAGGTATCCAAAATCTCCTCAATCTCGACACCTTCAGAATGTCAGAAAATTATCTTACTGGCCCTCTTCCCTCCGGCATTGGAAAACTGTATAAACTGCAAGACCTATATCTGGGGGAGAACAGTTTCACAGGAGAGCTACCATCTTCAATTGGTAACTTAACTTTGTTGAATCTTCTGTACTTGAATCAGAACAATATCACTGGAAGCATACCTTCAAGTCTTGGCAATTGTCAAAACTTGCAGGAATTGTTTCTCTCCAATAACAGTCTTAGTGGTTCGATACCGCGAGAGTTGCTGAATATTTCAAGCATCTCAATTTACTTCAGTTTAGGCCACAATGCTCTTACAGGATCTCTGCCATCGGAAGTTGGGTCTTTCAGAGATCTTGTAGTGTTTGATGTCTCTAACAATAGATTGTCGGGGAAAATCCCTAGTTCTCTTAGATATTGTGTGGGCTTGGAAAAACTTTACTTGCAGGAAAATTCATTTGAAGGTCAAATTCCTCAAGACTTGGGGTTTTTAAGGGGTTTAGAGCTTTTGGACCTTTCACACAATAACTTGTCAGGCACTATCCCGACAAATTTAAGAGCGCTAGTTCGACTGCAAACATTAAATCTGTCCTTCAATGATCTAGAAGGGGAAGTTCCAATAGAAGGAGTGTTTAAAAATGCAAGTTCAATTTCAGTTATTGGGAACGTTGGGCTGTGTGGAGGTATTGCAGACCTAAAGCTTTCTCCTTGTCCATCGGTAAAATCCAAAAAGAATGTAGCCATCGTGATAATCCCCGTGGTTATTGGAGTGTTTGGATTTTTAGCTGCCTTAATTTGCTTAGTTATATTTGGTTACCGACGAAAAATGTCAAGAAAGAAAGGCTCTATTGTGCCATCATTCAATGACCAATTGTTGAGGCTTTCTTATGGAGAGCTCCTAAAGGCAACAGATGGATTCTCGAATGCTAATTTAATTGGTGTTGGGGGTTATTCTTCTGTGTACAAAGGGGTTATTGATCAAGATCAATTAATGGTTGCAGTGAAGGTGCTTAATCTTAATCTTCGCAGAGCTTCTAAGAGTTTCATGTCCGAATGCAAAGCCTTAAGATCCATAAGGCATCGGAATCTCTTGAAGATATTGAGCGCCTGTTCTAGTGTGGATTTTCAAGGTAATGACTTCAAAGCCTTGGTGTATGAGTTCAAGACTAATGGGAGCTTGGAAAAATGGTTGCATCAAGAAAGAGTTGGTGATGAAGGGCAGCAAGAAGAGCCAAGAAATCTTAAACTAATTCAAAGGCTGGACATTGCCATCGATATTGCTGCCGGACTCGAGTATCTTCATCATGGCGGTGAGTCTAGAATTGTTCATGGCGATCTCAAGCCTAGTAATGTTTTTTTGGATCATGAAATGACTGCCCAGATTGGAGATTTTGGGTTGGCTAAAGTTATATCAATGTTTTCAAGTGGACAACACACTGATTCAGTTGCAGTCAATGGTACTGTAGGCTATGTCGCTCCGGGTACAGTTTTCTCTTATTTCTTTAAAATCGTATCATGAAATAGTAGATACGATTAGAAATTAGTCCCATTGCAAAATTTAAAATTTGCAAGACCCTTTATATGGATACTTATAAAATCCTAGCTTAATATTACAAGGCCTTTACTTATTTACTCAAAACTAGTCAAACATGCTAATCCGGTAGTACTTATTACGTAATATATTTCAAACTCTCCTAATATTACTATGAATAAATCTTCATATTCTGCACATGCTACTACCAATTACTTATTTCTTGGGCCAGATGCATAAATTTATACTAGTAAGCATAAAAAGCTAGTTGGATCTATTATGACTCTTACTATTACTCATTCATATTTGCACCCTTGTTTTTTTCCTTTGTTGGTTCAGTGTATTGATTATAAGCATGATATGGTAGTTGGATGCATGAATATGTTTTGGTTGTGACATGGTTTAATTGTCCTCATTCAGTCATGATACATTGGATATGTAAACTAGTAGGTTGCAGGTGGGGCAGCTGCCCCTCCCAAGTTTTTCCAAATTTTACTTTGTACTCAGCTAGATTTTTGGTAATTTATATAAATATATGAATTTGACACTACAAGATTTTTGGGATAACTTAAAATAATCTCATGTTATGTTTGTTTTATCCTGGATTATTTAAGTGATTGGATAAAAACTTACTACTAATAAAAAGATATCATATTATAGGATAAGATATACTTTTTTAAACAAAGTTAAAGGTTAATTTTATCTACAAATTTTTAGTCCCAAATTGGTAGGATTATAATTCCTAGTTGGACATAATATTAAATTGACCCCCTTTCAAGTCAGTTTATTATCCCGGGACTAATAGTTTCAAGTCCATTTTTAAAAACAAACAAGAAACTTGGGATTAATTGCTATTGCATGGGGTAGAACACTAGTTTTACATGTCATCAGCGTATAATTTATTCTCATTTAAGAATTTCTTGCATGCCCCTCCAAAACATCTAAATTCTAAATCTGTCCCTAAATTAGATGTTGATAATTCTGCATTGTTAACGCATGAATTGTTGCAGAGTACGGGATGGGTGGCATGGTTTCCACACAAGGGGATGTATACAGTTACGGAATTCTTCTACTGGAGATGATCACAAACAAAAGACCAACCAATGATGAGTTTACGGATGGTATAAATAGCTTTGTTAAAAGTGCTTTACCGGACAGAGGGATGGAAATTGCAGTTCCATGCATTATTTTGGAACATAACACTGGGGCGAGTTGGATAAACGACTGCATTTGCTCAATATTGAGTATTGGAGTTGCATGCTCAGTGGAAGTTCCAAGAGACCGTATGGAGATGGGGGATGTAGTTCATAAGTTGCTCAAGGTGAAAAAGATTTACACACAAGAACTGTTGAGGGAGGCAATCCCAAGTTTAGAGTAGGGTTGTAAATGGTAACTGGAAATAAGATGTTTGTCCGTGTTTGAATTTGTTTAAAGTGGATATTATTCGTATTCGACTTAAACAGATATTATTCGTATTTGATTAGAGATATTCGCAATAAACGGATACGAATACGAATACGTATACATGTATATTCGTATCCGTTTAACATCCGTCGATCTATATATTTATCGAGTCAGTATGGGGTATCATAATCCCGAGCAATGAACGAATCTTATTATAAAATTATAATATTTTTTAATATCTTCCACAAAGATATTTTATTAAATAGAGTGATTATAGTTATTACGGCGTCACGACGAGTCGTGGCAGTAGCTGACTACCAGTACGTCTAGGCGACAAGACGACTGTCATAACGACCGTATGACGACAAGTCATTTAGAATGAACAATTTATATATTATTTATTTTACTTTACAAGTATATTAGTAATAAAATTTTATATACATTAAAACCCAAAGGATCACATTACGGAATAACATTAAGAGTACAATTATGTAAATACATAACAACAACTTAACTTGAGATTTGTTTCGGACTCGGGATTTGACCTGGGTTGTTGCATATGGTATCAAAGTTGACTCTCGAAAGTTCGGGTCGGGTCATCCAATCTAGTTGTTGGAGGTGAGAACACTAAGGGTAGTGGTATTATTCCACAATGGAGAGAGGGAGGTCCGGAGGTGGGATATGAAATCAGCCGGTATTATCCCACAATGGCTAGAGAGGCAAAGATTTGTAGACCGTGTGTGATCGATTCTGACGAGGACATTAGAAATTTAAGTGGGGGAGTTTGTAAGTACACCTCAAGTCTCACATCGAAAGATATGAAAATTTTTTATCTAAATATAAGGAACTAAGTTACTAAAGATATGGAAAAATTTGTCTGAATATAAATAATTAAGTTATTACCAATAATATATTTGGTTATGACATTTTGAGTGAACCTGACCCAAAAAGATACTATTGGGTGAGATTTATTCCGGACCCCGGATTTAACCCGAGTTGTTGCAAGAAGACCCATGGGTCATGTGTAAAAAAAATTGGGCCAAAACTACCAAGGCGTGCGCGTTGATAGTTTTGCCCCAAGTCGACACACGACATGGCCTACTCTTCATCGCCAAGATGTTTAGGTGTCGCCTTGGTGATACCGTGACAACTATAAGAGTGATTAATTTTTTTCTTCTGAATTTAATAATTTAATTATATGGTTGATGTGACGCCCCCAAAATAGGTCCACACGTCACCCATTCTGAGTCGTCGGATATCACATTATAAAAATCAAATATAAACTTCATTTATACAATTGTTGAACTGCCGTGCAGAGTACGACAACAGTTAACTGTGAGTTTTAATAAAATATTGTCTCGTAGATAGTATCCAAACTCATATTGTTACAATGCCATATAAAATACAGCAGCAAATATTTTAAGACCCCAAAGAAGAACAAGAAGATTACTATCATTTTCATTCTAATGAGGTGCACTTTTTACGCTTTCAAAGTCGGGTTCTCATCACCCTATTGTTGTTCGTCAAAATCAATTATTAAGTGACGTATAAAATACGACACACACATCTTAGGTCTTCAATACAATTATCGGTTGCATGTCATGCCGTTTTATAATGTATTGAGAAACTTCGACAGTCTCGGACCATCACACTATTTCCCTGTTATCCCCGCTCGACCCAGCTACACTCTTATTACCTGAAAGGAATTGTGAAGCAAAAGGGTGAGCACAAATAGCCCAGTAAAGAATATCATGGCTAAGATAATTAATTTATCAACAGCCTTCATCAATAATAAATCAGAGATTTAGAACATATGGTAGATGATAAAACTTTTCAACCATAGTTGCAGCGGAACGAGCAATCCATTAGAAGAGTCAATTAGAACATAATGTCTACTATCTCTTTCGAATTAAAAGTCCATCGTTGATATTTCATTCCTGTAATACTCATCAACATTTCTTTGTTATACCCAAGACAAATAGAACTCTCATTACTTGTCTTCACCTGAACCATCAAAGATGTTAGTTAAATTCACAATTCATATTTATAATAATGTGAATTAACAGTTCCTTCTTGCCACCAAGGCTTAATAGAACGTTTACTCAATATCCTTACCCCAAAGGCTAAAGATATTCAAATGTATTAACAATGATCATACCATTCAGTTGTCTATCTTTGCACTACGGGCCAAAGATATTCAACTATAAAACCAATGGTCATGATCATACCAATCAATTGCCTGTCAGTGCACTACATTGAATTATCCATGCACTATGGCCAATGATATTCATTAGTATCACTAGTGGTCATGATCATGTCATACACATGTCCATCTTTGCACTATGGGTCAAAGCTATCAAACAACAGATCATCTTTGCACTACAGGCCAAAGATATTCAACAACATATCATCTTTGCACTACAGGCCAAAGACATACAACTGTAAAACCAATAACCAACAATATAATAAAGAATGGAATAATAAAAGAATTTAACCATGTATGCAGTACTTCGCATAGACAGGTTATTCCAACATAATAATAAAGAATGGAATAACAACGAAAATCACTATGCATGCGGTACTTCGCATAGACAGGTTATTCCAACAGAATAATAAATAACGGAACCATATCCGACGTAAAACGCACAGACAGGATATTCCAACAGAATAATAAAGAATTGAATAACAACAGACTTCACCAGGTATACGATAATCCGCGTATACAGGTTATTCCAATAGAACAATAAAGAAATGGAATAACAGAAGTTTTCTTCTTGAATACAAAAGAATAATATCCCTTACTATAATAATATTCCTTTACCTTTCAAATAAGAGTATTTCGACTAGTAGGGCGAGAATATACTCGAAGAAAACTTGTACTACGCTCAAAGCTTTCTTAAACTCTAAAGAAATACGCTCAAGATTATAGAAGAAGAATTCTCTCTATAGTTTCTCTCTCTAGAGTTTCAGTGAATTCGTAAGAAAATAATGAAGGAATGAGCTTCTATTTATAGAAGAATGGAATGAATAGTAACCAACCCATGAACGGTCCAGATTGATTTACTTTAATCGGACGGTCTATATTTAAAGCAAAATCTTTTAAATAAAATATAATATATTCTATTTTATATAAAAAGATTTTTACTATACAAATACTATGCAGACACTATGAAAATACTATGCATAATAAAATATAATATATTTTATTTATAGAATAACTTTAATAAAGTATTCTATTTTATATAAAAAGATTTTACTATGCAAAACACTATGCATAATAGAATATAATATATTATATTTATAGAATAACTTTATAAAAGTATTCTGTTTTATATAAAAAGATTTTACTATGCAAAACACTATGCACAATAGAATATAATATATTCTATTTATAGAATAACTTTATAAAAGTATTCTGTTTTATATAAAAAGATTTTACTATGCGAAACACTATGCATAATAGAATATAATATATTCTATTTATAGAATAACTTTATAAAAGTATTCTGTTTTATATCAAAATCTTTTCTGTTATAATTTCAACCAACGGTCTGAAAAATTAGTACATCTCTTCATGGAATAATATTGTACTCAAAAACGATTTGGACCGAAAACAAATATATTTCTCGGGTAAATAGTACCTCGTGAATAGTACTCCGACACAAAAAGTGTCCCAAATACTCGAGTGAACAATACTAGAGTGAATAAAAATTTGGGTGAATAGTAATTCATGAATAGTAACTCCGACACAAAAAGTGTCCCAAATACTCGAATGAACAATACTAGAGTGAATAGTAATTTAGGTGAATAGTAACTCGTGAATAGTATTCCGACACAAAAAGTGTCCCAAATACCCGAGTGAATAATACTAGAGTGAATAATAACTGAGTATTTTATGACAACTTGTCTACTTTGAAAAATTTTCAAATATCACTCTTAACTTTAACCTTTTATCAATTTAACCATTTACCAAAATAGAAAAATTAAATACTTTTATTTCATAAAATTCGGGGTCTCACAATCTCCCCTCCTTATGAAATTTCACCCTCGAAATTTACGTACGTACCTGATATTCGAAGAGATGAGATTTCCTTGCTTTCTTTTCGGATTGTACCTTCCCGGTTATATCCTCTGTATCATAATTTTCCCATTGCTCATCTCCTGTATTTCAGATATCATTCTAAAATATACCTTCAAAACAAAGGTTAATTGACATATCACAAATTATCAACTTATCAAGTAAAAATTTTAGCTTAGGTAAGTCACACCCTAGCGAAGTATATTACTCATCTCTCCCCTCCTAGTTCTAGACTAGACCTGGCAATATAGTTGGTTAACTGTCGGGTCAACCCATATTAACTAGAACAAAATGGGTTGGTTAACCATTTTTATTTATCCAGGTTGGTTAAAGTTTGGAACCATATTTATTCAGGTTGGTTATTGTTCCAATCCGGTTAACCATTTTTCGACCCATATTTTGTTCCAAATCAAAAGTTAGGCTCACAAAGATAATAATTGAATTTTAAATCTTAAACATCACATAAACTCATTCTTAATTTGTAATTTTGCATCATCATAATTTAGAATGTTCTCAGGGCACCCACCCCCACCCCACCCCCACCCCACCCCCAACCCACCCCCACCCTCCACCCCCACAAAAAAATATTATATGATTATGTATACACCCCTACCCTCACCCACCCCACCCCTACCCCTATCCCACCCCACCCCTACCCCACCCCAACCCCCACCCCAACCCCCACCCCACAAAAAAAAAATATTTTGTGATTATGTATACACCCCTTACCACCCTCACCCCCACCCACCCACTCCACCCCACCTCCACCAATCCCACCCCACCCTCACCCCCACCCATGCCCCCCACCCACCCCCACGCACAAAAAAATATTATGTGATTATGTATACACCCCTACCCCACCCACCCCGTACCTCACCCACCCCTACCCTTACCCCACCCACCTCACCCCCTACCCCATCCCACCCTAACCCACCCTAACCCCCACCCCCACCCCCACCCCAACCCCACCACAACCCCACCCCACCAAAAAAATATTATATAATTATGTATACACCCCCACCCTCCACCCCCACCCTCACCCTCACCCTCACCCTCACCCCCTACCCTCACCCTCACCCCCACCCCCCACCCACCACCCACCCACCAAAACAAAATATTATGTGATTATGTATACACTCCCTACCCCTACCCCCACCCCCATCCACCCACAAAAAAATATTATGTGATTATGTATACACCCCCTATCCCTACTCCCACCCCCACCCCCACCCCTACCCCCACCTCCATAAAAAAAATATATTGTGATTATGTATACACTCCATCCCCTACCCCACCCACCCCCTACCCCACCTAACCCAACCATTACCCCACCTACCCCACACCCACCCTCACACCCACCCCCACTCCCCCACCCCACCCACCCACCCACCCACCCCCACCACCACCACCACCAAAAAAAATATTATGTGATTATGTATACACCCCTTACTCCCACCCCATCCCACCCCACCCCCCACCTATCCCACCCCCACCTACCCCACCCCCACCTCCACCTCCACCAAAAAAATAATATTATGTGATTATGTATACACTCCACCCCACCCACCCCTACCCTCCATATACCCCACCCTACCCCCCACCCACCCCACCCCCACCCACCCCACCCCCACCTCCACCACTCCCCAAAAATATTAATATTAAGCGATTATGTATATACCTTCCACCCTCTACCCCTACCCCTGCCCATGCCCATGCCCACCCTTTATATCCGTCTCTCTATCTATAGTATATATTAATTTTATTTTTTAAAAATTTTGTTTAAAAGTCAAAACATCTTAAAATGGTTAATATGGTTTTTAACCATAACCATATGGTTCCAACCCACATTATCCATATTAAAAATGGTTAATATGGTTTTAGTTCTTAAATGGTTGGTTAACCATATTTTAAAAACCAAAACCAACCCATAACCATATTTTGCCAGGTCTATTCTAGACTAATATCTCTGCCAGCGACCATATCCCTAAGCTCTGATATCAATTGTGACGCCCCCAAAATAGGTCCACACGTCACCCATTATGAGTCTCCAGATATCACATTATAAAAATCAAATATAAACTTCATTTATACAACTGTTGAACTGCCGTGCAGAATATGACAACAGTTAACTGTGAGTTTTAATACAATATTGTCTCGTAGATAGTATCCAAACTCATATTGTTACAATGCCATATAAAATACAGCAGCAAATATTTTAAGACCCCAAAGAAGAACAAGAAGATTACTATCATTTTCATTCTAATGAGGTGCACTTTTTACGCTTTCAAAGTCGGGTTCTCATCACCCGATTGTTGTTCATCAAAATCAATTATTAAGTGACGTATAAAATACGACACACACATCTTAGGTCTTCAATACAATTATCGGTTGCATATCATGCCGTTTTATAATGTATTGAGAAACTTCGACAGTCTCGGACCATCACACTATTTCTCTGTTATCCCCGCTCGACCCAGCTACACTCTTATTACCTGAAAGGAATTGTGAAGCAAAAGGGTGAGCACAAATAGCCCAGTAAAGAATATCATGGCTAAGATAATTAATTTATCAACAGCCTTCATCAATAATAAATCAGAGATTTAGAACATATGGTAGATGATAAAACTTTTCAACCATAGTTGCAGCGGAACGAGCAATCCATTAGAAGAGTCAAGTAGAACATAATGTCTACTATCTCTTTCGAATTAAAAGTCCATCATTGATATTTCATTCCTGTAATACTCATCAACAGTTCTTTGTTATACCCAAAACAAATAGAACTCTCATTACTTGTCTTCACCTGAACCATCAAAGATGTTAGTTAAATTCACAATTCATATTTATAATAATGTGAATTAACAGTTCCTTCTATCCACCAAGGCTTAATAGAACGTTTACTCAATATCCTTACCCCAAAGGCTAAAGATATTCAAATGTATTAACAATGATCATACCATTCAGTTGTCTATCTTTGTACTACAGGCCAAATATATTCAACTATAAAACCAATGGTCATGATCATACTAATCAATTGCCTGTCAGTGCACTACGACCAAAGACATTCAACTGTTAACTAATGGTCATGATCCTGCCAATCACATCATTGAATTATTCATGCACTACGGCCAAGGATATTCATTAGTATCACTAGTGGTCATGATCATGTCATACACCTGTCCATCTTCGCACTATGGGTCAAATCTATCAAACAACAGATCATCTTTGCACTACAGGCCAAAGATATTCAACAACATATCATCTTTGCACTACAGGCCAAAGACATACAACTGTAAAACCAATAACCAAAAATATAATAAAGAATGGAATAATAAAAGAATTTCACCATGTATGCAGTACTTCGCATAGACAGGTTATTCCAACATAATAATAAAGAATGGAATAACAACGAAAATCACCATACATGCGGTACTTCGCATAGACAGGTTATTCCAACAGAATAATAAATAACGGAACCAAGTCCGGCGTAAAACGCACAGACAAGATATTCCAACAGAATAATAAAGAATTGAATAACAACAGACTTCACCAGGTATACGGTAATTCGCGTATACAGGTTATTCCAACAGAACAATAAAGAAATTGAATAACAGAAGTTTTCTTCTTGAATACAAAAGAATAATATCCCTTACTTTAATAATATCCCTTTACCTTTCAAATAAGAGTATTTCGAATAGTAGGGCGATGATATACTCGAAGAAAACTTGTACTACGCTCAAAGCTTTCTTAAACTCTAAAGAAATACGCTCAAGATTATAGAAGAAGAATTCTCTCTATAATTTCTCTCTCTAGAGTTTCAGTGAATTCGTAAGAAAATAATGAAAGAATGAGCTTCTATTTATAGAAGAATGAAATGAATAGTAACCAACCCATGAACGGTCCAGATTAATTTACTTTAATCGGACGGTCTATATTTAAAGCAAAATCTTTTAAATAAAATATAATATATTCTATTTTATATAAAAAAATTTTTACTATGCAAACACTATGCAGGCACCATGCAAACACTATGCATAATAAAATATAATATATTCTATTTATAGAATAACTTTAATAAAGTATTCTGTTTTATATAAAAAGATTTTACTATGCAAAATACTATGCATAATAGAATATAATATATTATATTTATAGAATAACTTTATAAAAGTATTCTGTTTTATATAAAAAGATTTTACTATGCAAAAAACTATGCACAATAGAATATAATATATTCTATTTATAGAATAACTTTATAAAAGTATTCTGTTTTATATAAAAAGATTTTATTATGCAAAATACTATGCATAATAGAATATAATATATTATATTTATAGAATAACTTTATAAAAGTATTCTGTTTTATATCAAAAGCTTTTCTATTATAATTTCAACCAATGGTCTGAAAAATTAGTACATCTCTTCATGGAATAATATTTCTCGGGTGAATAGTACCCCGTGAATAGTAACTCGTAAATAGTACTCCGACACAAAAAGTGTCCCAAATACTCGAGTGAACAATAATAGAGTGAATAGTAATTTGGGTGAATAGTAACTCGTGAATAGTAACTCCGACACAAAAAATGTCCCAAATACCCGAGTGAACAATATTAGAGTGAATAGTAATTTGGGTGAATAGTAACCCGTGAATAGTACTCCGACACAAAAAGTGTCCCAAATACCCGAGTGAATAATACTAGAGTGAATAGTAACTGGGCATTTTATGACAACTTGTCTATTTTGAAAAATTTTCACATATCACCCTTAATTTTAACCTTTTATCAATTTAACCATTTACTAAAATAAAAAAATTAAATACTTTTATTTCATAAAATTCGGGGTCTCACAGTTGATAATCGTGTTATGTTATATTAATATCATAACAGTAAAATTTAAAAATTTTAATTATTTATTTATTAATTTTAATTAATTATGCTAATGAATTCGTATATTTATTCGGAAACGGATAATATTCGAATTCGAATATCGAATTCAAATGGTACTTTAAGAAATCTGTCAAATATAAAATACGAATAAAATATTTTTTTTTGAATACATATACCACTGTATTCGAATTCAAATGTGTTCGTTTACAGTCCTAGACATCCAATGACATCTAGTACTCAACATTTGCAAATATTAAGGATCTAGTTTTATTTTATATTTATTCTTGTAAAATAATTATGTGGCTTTTGATTCAATACAAATATAGTTATGTAAAACACGTTGACAACCCAATGTCGAAATTCATTTTATGCTTTAAATTTGTGCATTGCTTTAATGTTTACTACTTTAATTTTGCAGCACAAGATAACAACTTGCTCTGCCCGTTCAAAAATTAGAAATATATATTGATTTTCTGAAAATTTTAAAAATTCTAATATACAAAATTGACATGAATTCGTTAATGATTTAAAAACAACAAATCTAGTACTAATAATATTTTTTAGTTAATTTACAATAGTTATAGTTATTTATAAGTATATCACATTTGCTTAAAAAAATAAAAATTATCCCAACGCCATTACAAATGGCAAATGGCGTTGAAGTATCAAATTTTTTTTTTAAAAAAATAATCTGACAAAGCTCTAATTTTTTAAAAAAAAATTAAAAAAATCCCGATACCAATGGCGCTGAAGTATACAATTTTTTATTTTTTTAAACAAATCTGACAATCACATTTGCTCAAAAAATAATAATAATAATATCCCAACGCCATTTGAAATGGCGTTGAAGCAATTTTTTTAAAATTTTTTTTATGACAATCCAGGTTTGCTTTAGGAAATTTTTTTTATCCCAACACCATTTCAAATGACGTTGAATTATCCCAACACCAGGTTTGACTGCACATACAAAATATAACCAATATGAATATTCCATCATAAAATTTAAATATATCAAACACTTGCTCATCTATATGTCTAGGATGCTAAGTGATACCTCAAGAAACTTTGCTCCCGGTTCAAGTTCAGATTCTTCAGAAGGATTCCTGCCATTTCCTCCTGCATTTATGTTTCGTGCTAGAGAGAAACTTCTCACTATGACTTTTCTCTTCTTCTCCATTTCTTGGTCAAGCTGAAGAGGTTTTGGCACACTTGTTGAGCTATTGAGCTTCTTCTGATAACCAACCACTGCCTGCACAAACTCCTGCAGAATTTTCATGGTCATCCTCAAAATTAAAAATATATTACCTGTTATAACAATTAAAAACGACTTTAGAGACCATTCATCATATAATTACTTAGCATGGATTTCTTCTTGATTCAATAGATTATTTATAATAGTTTTATGATGTATGGAAGCACATTAGACATCAAATTCTTTGGTCCATATGTTCACAGAAGTCCACATAAAGATATCAATCATAAATGAAACTTGTAGTATAAATAATGGCACTGAAGTCTAAATATTCACGCATATATATACATAAAGAGAGAAATGATGTATAACCCCTTGATGAGTAAAATTTGTAGAATATCAATAAACAAACATCTAACAAGTAAAGAAAGAGGAGATATTCATGTATTACAAATCTGTAAATGGCTACTTAAAAAAATGTCAAGATCCAATATATAATTAAATGACTTGTCTTGATTTCGTAAAATTACATAAATTTATAAAAGAGTTCATGTACTTGTATTTCCATTACATGAAAACATAAATTCAACCATACTATTGGAACCAACCAAGCCACTAGAAACCAACCGAAAAAATAGAGTAACATAAACACGGATAGTTATCAACTCAGCAAATATTCAGCCATAATTTTGAAGTTTTAATTTCTGCCATGCCAAAAATACTTGAATATACAACAATTAGAAAGCTACAATTTATAAAAGCATACCTTTCAAAATAGCTCTCCTCTCTTCATTATAATGAAGGAGAAGTGCAATCCCAACAATTCCACCTAGTACAGCAGTCGGCTGCAATGATGAAAAACTATGTTTAAGAAAGAAAATATTTAAAGAAAGCAGTGGAGGAAGGCTGGGGACATTATCCAGAGTTCCACATCAGTAGATTACATGAAAGCATAAAAAACAATTACTACATGAGGTTAACAGCTTACTATATACTATATGCATACTATATACACATCTTACTATATACCTGAGGTTAACAACTTATTATATACACATAAAGAAACAATACCAAAAGGCCAGAAATTGATGGTACACAGCTTACGATATACCATATGCTTGATTATTTTTGTTTACTATATAAAGGCATTACATATGAAAAATCAATATGTTGTGTTTGTTTTATAAATAAAATCAATATCAATAAGTAAACCAAATAAAATACAAATAATAGCTCAACACCCAAATTAAAAGTTACAGGACGAAAGCCCCATCTCAATTAGTCAAAAATTAAATAATATGTACTTGATATCTCAAATTTCAACTTATTGCCCAGTGTGCACTAAGTTTACTTAACCATCATATAATTAAAAAAAATCACAAAAATCTTGCCTCTAAGAAAAGAAGGCTGAGAAGACTAACCTGGTAAATGCTACAAAATTGATCAAATTCTGTAGCTTCTCCAGAGATCTGCAAGGACAAACTAAACCACAGAAATCAGGAAAAAAAAATACAAACATGACCAACAAAAATCTCATAAAAATCTAAAGAATTACCAGGAAAATTAGCCCAAACCTATTTAAAATCAGCAAAAAATCCATACTTGAGCAACATTTCACCTCTAAAAATCTATAAATCACCAGGAAAACAACTCTGAACCCACCAAACACTTGAAAAGGGTGGAAGAGAAATAAAGGGGGGAAAAGAAAAAGAAAAAAGAAAAAAAACCCAAGAAAAATGACCTTTTATATTTTTTTCCATGTAGCTAGAGAAATTAGGTACAAAAACCTCATAGCAACTAAATTAGAAGATATTAAACTGTCATAATATGTATACCAAAATCTTAAAGATTACATCTTTGGATCTTATTATGTGAGATTTGAAGATATAATAAATAGAAAAAAAGATCTATACCTTAAGCAAGGAACCCAATTTTCATGAACAAAAAACCAAATTCATTTCTGAATAAAGTGAAAAAGGGTTATGATCGGAAAGAAGAGACAAACATACGATTGAAGAAGATATGAAGAGACGATTCCAAAACCAATCAAAAAACCCTAGGACATAGAACAATTGAATTGAAAATATAACGTACCTTAAGATCTGGTGCGATTTTGGATGTAAGGAAAAGGAAATCTAGGGATATCTTTTACCTTTTCGTACAAAAAGGTTTGAGTTTCTGTCGAGGTGAGAGAATGAGGTTTCTGTCGAGGTGAGAGAATGAGGTTAAGAGAGGGAGAAGAGATGAAGAGACAATTGAATTTAAGGAAGAGGTGAGAAAATGAGGTTTGGACGGTTACTGCAATTTATTGCATGTTGAAAATCAATTTGGAATTATTTTGGACTGTTACTGCAATTTATTGCCTGTTGAAAATCAAATTGGAAGACAAATTGATTTGAAATTGATAGTTGTGATGTATTTATATATAAGGATTGATTTGGACTCTGTATATATACATTTGATACAGTTGCTTCATAGTGTTTGGAGAATAGTTTGTTAGAATAAGGTAAAGGCATACATGCATACATAGGCTAATTACGTATGAGTTGGACAGTGAAAAGATATTCTCAAAATTTCTGTCTATCTCTCTATCATTCATCCTTCACCCCTATATATATTACAAGAGACCTAGTATATTCAGTAAGTCCTATACTTGGAGTGCAAGCCCACAAATCATGCCTAACATCACTATAATGCTATAACTCATGTCCACAAATCATGCCTCCTATCTCTTAATAATAGTAAGTATCTTTTCACATAATATTATTAGTGACAATATATCATATAATATCTCAATACGCCCCCCCCCCTCAAGTGGGAGCATGAAGATCTCGAATGCCCAACTTACGAAGGAGAAATTCAAATTGTGTCTTTCCCAAGGCTTTTGTAAAAATATCTGCTAATTGCACCGTTGTAGGAACATACGAGGGACAAATAACTCCTTCCTTAACCGCATCGCGTACGAAATGGAAATCGGCTTCAATATGCTTCGTGCACTCATAAAACACTGGATTCTGAGCAATATGTAAAGCGGATTGACTGTCACAATATAAGTGCATCCCTTTAGGATGACTAACTCCCAAATCACTAAGTAGCTATTTAAGCCATTTTAACTCACATGTAGTCGTTGCCATAGATCTGTACTCAGCTTCTGTAGAAGAGCGTGGCATGGTTGGTTGTTTCTTAGTTTTCCAAGACACCGGGGAATGACCAAGTAACACCAACAATCCTGTCAAAGAACGTCTCGTAAGTGGACAACTAGCCCAATCCGAATCACACCATCCTTCTAAGTTCAATCGACTATCAGACCTAAGCAGAATGCCTTGGCCTAGTTTTTTCTTCAAGTATCTAACCACCCTCAAAGCCGCCTACCAATGTTCTTCACGAGGTTGTTGCATAAACTGAGACAAAATATGGACATAATACGCAAGATCAGGCCTAGTCACAGAAAAGTAAATCAACCGCCCTATAAGTCTTCGATAGGACTCCGGATTCGCGAGTAACACGCCTTTGGCCAATGCCAATTTATGTTGTTGTTCCACCGAAAATTCGGCTGGTTTTGCTCCCAACAAGCCTGTTTCTTTAATAATTTCCAATGCATATTTTCGCTGACAAAGATAAATTCCCTCAGGACTTTGGGCTACTTCTATCCCCAAAAAATATTTTAAGACTCCCAAATCCTTCATATGAAAGCATTCTCCTAAGTATGCTTTAAATATTTTCATGGTCGTGATATCATTTCCCGCAATGATTAAATCGTCCAGATAAACTAACACATTGATTTGTATTTCTCCCTTATGCAATGTAAAAAGAGAATAGTCGGAGTAAGATTGAACAAATTCATAGCGCTTCAATGCTTCTGCTAGTTTAGCAAACCAACACCGGGGAGCTTGTTTCAACCCATATAGTGACTTTTTCAACCTGTAAACTAAATTTGGGTTAGTGTTTGTAAAACCTAGAGTTACTTTCATGTACACCCTCCTCAGTCAAGTCACCATGGAGAAAAGCGTTGTGCACATCCATTTGATAGACTTTCTACTTTTTAATTGTTGTCACTGCCAAGAAGGTGCAAACAGTCACCATTTTTGCCATCGGGGCAAATGTTTCATCATAGTTTATTCCCTTTATTTGATGATGTTTGAATATAACAAGTCTCACTTTTAAGCGTTCTATGCTCCCATCTGAGTGATATTTTATTTGGTACACCCATTTACTTCTGAGTGCTTTTTTCCCGGGCGGCAGTTTCTCCAGGACCCATGTCTTATTCTCTTCCAAGGTTCGTATCTCAATGCCCATTGCATCATGCCACCTAGAGTGTTCTATGGCTTCCTTAAAATTCTTAGGTTCTTTCTCTGCTGTCACAACTGCAACAAAGTTTCAATGCCTAGCAGAAAATCGTTCACAAGATACAAAGTTAGTAATAGGATAAGGACTACCTGAGGCATGTTGTTAGGCAGATGAACTTTCCGAGGACTTTACTTTCTGAATTGTATGAGTGATAAAGTCCTTATATTTTGTTGATGGAAGTTTGGCTCTCATCCCTCTTCCCATTCTTGAGTCATTCCCGTCCTCTCTTGCAGCAGCCACCTCTGGCTCTCCGGGCTCTATTTCGTCTTCTTGCACCACCACAATATCGGCACTATCAACCCTGTTTTCATCTCCTTGCAAGCCCACAGATGCAACACCCCCTCCAAGAGATGCATAATGATTCTCTCAACCCATATCATCATCAGCATACTCGATGTCAGAATTAATTTGAGGAGAGTGGGTTAGGTCTTGTTGCACAGCTAATGGAAATTCATATTCATAAAATTTTACATCTCTGGAGACAAAGAATTCTTGTGATTCCAAATCGTACAATTTCCATCCCTTTTTCCCATAAGGATACCCCACAAATATGCACTTTCGACTTTTACTTACAAATTTATCCCCGTCACGTCTTTGATTATGGGCATAACATAGGCAACCAAAAATTTTCATGTTATCAAATTTAGATAGTTTCCCAAATAATTTTTCATAAGGTGTCATATAATTAAGCACACTGGACGATGTTTGATTAATTAAATAACACGCTGCCAACACGCATTCTCCCCAAAATTGCATTGGTAAATGACCCTAAAATCGAAGTGCCCGTGCCACATTCATAATATGTTGATGTTTTCTTTCAACTCGCCCATTTTGTTGTGGAGTGCCCACACAGGACGTCTCAAACACAATCCCATTTTTAAAAAAGTAATCACGTAAATAATTAAATTCTGTGTCGTTGTCACTTCTTACTGTCTTCATTTTCTTATCAAATTGTCTATCAACTAAAGCCACAAAGTTCATAAACATGGTCTCAATCTCGATTTTATTGCATAATAAATAAGCCCAAACGGCACGTGAATAATCATCTATAATTGTTAAAAAATATTTCGCCCTACATGAGGAAGGAGTTTGATAAGGTTCCCATAAATCACAATGAACTAAGTCAAACAAATCACTTTCATTATTCTCACTTAAAGAAAAACTATCTCTATGCTGCTTAGCACGTGGACATACATCACATGCTCTTTTATTCTTACTTCTACTAAACTGACTCACATTGGGGATGAACCTTAACACCTTATCCGATGGATGACCCAAGCGTTTATGTCACAAAGCCATTGATGAATCCCCTTCCTTTGCCAAAGCACGCACCCTCAGAACACCTTGGAAAAAGTAAAGTCCATCGGTTCGTTCACCCGCTCCAATCAAAGTCCTCGTCATCCGGTCCTGTATTAGACACAATGTATTAGTGATTTGAATGATACAATTGGAGTCATCAATTAATTGTGTTACATAAATTAGATTGCAAGTTAATTGAGGCACAAAAAGAACATTATCGAGCCGCAAACCACTGTCCAAAATCACATTGCCATCCTTTGTAGCAGTCGCATCTTTCACATGGTTTGAGGCTCTAGTGTCAATAATCCAAGCAATGTCATTCTTACCGTGAAGACGATCCATAGGTTTGGGAATGTTCAAAACATCAAGAATTTGTTGCCACTGTGCCGGAGTAATGCCTGATATACCCGTTGCCTCACTCGAGGTTGGTGGTACATGAAACTGCCCACCCTTAGCACCGCTGCTACTGCTACCTGTCGCTGCTTTGTTAGCGCGCACAGGTGCGTTGTGAGTGCCCCTGCCACGCCATCCATAACGACCAGCTCCTCGTCCTGTCGTTATTCCGCCATGACCCGGTCCACATCCACCTCGAGGACGCTCCCCCCACCACTCATGGAACCCATGGAGTTGAAAACACGAGCTTTCGTCATGGCCTTCTCTGTTGCAGTAGGTACAGAATTTTTTAGAGTTATTCACAAATTTAGATTTACCTCGCGCATCGGTTGTAAGTCAAAAAGCCATGATGTTGTCACAGTTTTCATGATTTGAGGACTCTCCTCGCACTAGCCTCTCATCTTGTGCGACGCGCTAATATGCTTGATCAATGGTTGGTAAAGGATCTTGAGAAAACAAATTGGAGCAAATCGTTGCATAGACCCCATCGAGGCCAATAAGGAAATGATGCAGGTAATCTTCGGCACACAAATCAATCACTTGTTTGTTGATATCACACGCACATGTTCCGCATTTACAAGTCGGTGTTTTGACATAAGTCACAAATTCATCCCATAGACGAGATAAACGGCCAAAGTAGACCGACACCTCTTCATCTTTGCCTTGCTTGCATTCTCCGCGAGATGCCTTTAATTGGCATATGTGAGTCCCGTTCACAACACAAAAACGCTGCTTGAGATGTACCCACAAAGATTGCGCATCATCATAATAAGAAAGAGTATAACGTAGTGAGGGCTCAATAGTGTTGAGCAACCACGATATGAGCATTGAATGCACCGCAGTCCAGTCCTCCAGTTTCTCAAGTGTCGTTGGTTTTGGAATTATCCCTTCCACAAAATCGTATTTTTTCTTCGCTTGCAACGAGGTTCGAATTGCCCTCGCCCATTCATCATAATTCGGACCACGCAATTTGATTCGTGTAATCACGTTGCCGGGATTGTCACTTGGGCCAAGAAAATAAGTCAAATCGACCTTTTTCTCGGCATTACCACTGTTCTCATCATTCTTCTCATCTCCACCAGCCATAATCTCTTATGGTGCTTAATCTGTAGGAAAGAAGAAAAGAAAGAAAAAAAATTGTGTTTAATTTTCCCAAGGATATTCCCTTGGCTTTGATACCATGAAAAGATATTCTCAAAATTGATATCTATATCTCTATCATTCATCTTTCATCCCTATATATATTACAAGAGACCTAGTATATTCAGTAAGTCCTATACTTGGCGTGCAAGCCACAAATCATGCCTAACATCACTATAATGCTATAACTCATGCCCACAAATCATGCCTCCTATCTCTTAATAACAGTAAGTATCTTTTCACATAATATTATTAGTGACAATATATCATATAATATCTCAATAGACAGTGTAAACTCATACATATTGTCATTTTAACTTTGAAGATGTATTATTAACTAGAAATATGTTTATTTGTATGTTTGAATATCAAATTTCTTAATTTTGGTGATATTTTGATCTTATGACCTGCAAAGATTTTAATATTTTTATCAATAGGTTGTCATTTGTCAATATGAGCTATGGTCATTTTATTAATGAGTTGCATTAGCTTTTTATTATTTATTTTTAACTTATTAATTTTGATATTTTTTTGTTTGGATTGTTAAAAATATGTCCAAATTTAGTGATCATAAACCTGAATGAGTCGAGCTTGAACTCGATCTCAAACTCGTTAATATTTGATTGGACCGAGTTTGAACAACTTTAAGCTTTTAAGCTTGGTTCAGTACTTAACCCAATGAAAGGTACTAATCAGATCTAATAAACTCCCCAAGCCCCAAGAACAAAATGAATTAATAGGATTGAATTGTAATAATATAAATTCTAATATATATATATATATATATATATATATAAAAGGTTTTTTTATTCTTGGGGTACTTTAGTACATTCATTCATTTTTATTAGGTTTAGGTCCACTTATATACCCTTTTGCAGTCATATTCACAGCCGCACACAAAAATCTAGGGATGTAAATGGTAATCGGAAAATTCGTATTCGTTCGCATCCGTATTCGAAAAAAATAGATATATCCGTATTCGGTTTAAAGGTATTCATAAATAAATGGATACGAATACGGATATAGGTGTATTCGTATTCGTTTAACATCCGATCGTAAATATATCTGACGGATAACAAATATCCGGAATTCGATATTTAGATTTAGTTTATTAATATATACATACATAAGTTATTATTATATATAAGTTATTAATATATACACACACAAATATATATATATATATAGATATATTAAAATTTGCATTATTTATAATCTATAATTAGATTCAAAAATTTACATTGAATATTTAATTATTTTTTCTCAAAATTATATTGTCCATTGCTATTAATGAATGAATATAAAATATTAATATATATTGTGAGACCCTAAATTTTATGAAATAAAAGTATTCAATTTTTCTATTTTGGTAAATGGTTAAATTGATAAAAGGTTAAAGTTAAGGGTGATATGTGAATTTTTTTTTTCAAAATAAACAAATTGTCATAAAATACCTGGTCATTATTCACTCTAGTATTATTCACTCGGGTATTTAGGACACTTTTTGTGTCGGAGTTACTATTTATGAGTTAATATTCACGAATTATTATTCACTCTAGAATTGTTCACTTGAGTATTTGGAACACTTTTTGTGTTGGAGTTACTATTCACGGATTACTATTCACCCAAATTACTATTCACTCTAGAATTGTTCACTCGAGTATTTGGGACACTTTTTGTGTCAGAGTTACTATTCACAGATTACTATTCATCGAAATTACTATTCACTCGAATATTATTCACACGGGTATTTGGGGTATTTTTTGTGTCGGGGTACTATTCATGTGGTACTATTCCCGAAGTACTATTCACGGGAAGTAACTATTCACCCGAGAAATATATTTCTTTTCGGTCCAAATCATTTTTGGGCACAATATTATTCCATGAAGAGATGTACTAATTTTTCAGACCGTTGGTTGAAATTATAATAGAAAATCTTTTTGTATAAAACAGAATATTTTTATAAAGTTATTCTATAAATAGAATATATTATATTCTATTGTTCATAGTGTTTTGCATAGTAAAATCTTTTTATATAAAACCAAATACTTTATTAAAGTTATTCTATAAATATAATACATTATATTTTATTATGCATAGTGTTGTATAGTATTTTGCATAGTAAAATCATTTTATATAAAACAAAATACTTTTATAAAGTTATTTGTTTTATTAGGCAATAATTAGAATATATTATATTTTATTTAAAAGATTTTGCTTTAAATATGAATCGTCCGATTAAAGTAAATCAATCTAGATCGTTCATGAATTAGTTACTATTCATTCCATTCTTCTATAAATAGAAGCTCGTTCCTTCATTATTTCTTACGAATTCACTGAAACTCTAGAGAGAGAAAATATAGAGAGAATTTTTCTTCTATAATCTTGAGCGTATTTCTTTAGAATTTAAGAAAGCTTTGAGTGTAGTACTAGTTTTCTTCGAGTATATCATCGCCCTACTAGTCAAAATACTCTTATTTAAAAGGTAAAGGGATATTATTATAGTAAGGGATATTATTTGTTGTACCCGTAAGGGGTGTTATTCTTTCTTATTCATAAAGAGAACTTCTGTTATTCCATTCTTTATTATTCTGTTGGAATAACCTGTATACGCGGATTACCGTATACCTGGTGAAGTCTATTGTTATTCCATTCTTTATTATTCTGTTAGAATAACCTGTATACGCGAATTACCGTATACCTGGTGGAGTCTATTATTATTCAATTATTTATTATTCTATTAGAATAACCTGTATGCGCGATTTACCCTATACTTGGTGGAATGACCTGTATATGCGGTTTACCCAATACTTGGTGATCTTCTTTTATTATTCTGTTGGAATAACTTGTATGCGTGGTTTACCCTATACTTGGTGGATTGACCTTTATATGTGGTTTACCCAATACTTGGTGATCTTCTTTTATTATTCCGTATTTATTATTCTGTCGAAATATCCTGTCGGTGTTAATTTCACCTGACCTGGTTCCAATATTTATTATTTCGCAATTATGATTCTGTCAGAATATCCTGTCGGTGTGAATTTCACCTGACCTGGTTCCAATACTTATTATTTCGCATTTACGATTCTGTCAGAATATCCTCTCTGTGCGTTTTATGCCAAACCTGGTTCCATTATTTATTATTCTGCATTTATTATTCTGTTGAGAATAACTTGTCTGTGCGGTCTCTATCGCATGCATGGTGATGTCTTTTGTTATTCCATTCTTTATTATTCTGTTGGAATAACCTGTTTATGTGGATTACCACATGCATGGTGAATTATCCTTTGTATTCATTCCTTATTAAATTGTGGAAATGATCTTTATACGTGGATTACCGCATGGCGGGTGAAAATCCATTTGCAGTTTTATATATTTTTATTATATTGTTGGTTATTAGTTCATGGATAAATTAATTCTTAAATTTGTTTTATTGAATTCTTATATCATTGTCATCATCCTCATGTTTATATTTTGTTGAAAGTCATCTGTGGCATGTAGTGCATAGATGGACTTGGTATGATTATGACCAGGGATTATTCGGTATAATCATAACCGTAATGTTACAAATGATGTGGAAAAAGTCCTCATTGGTCCGTAGTGCATTGATGGACAGTTTTTGGTATGATTATGGCTATGGATTCTCTTCGGCCAATGGTGAAAAGATGAATTGCTTTATGGCATGATCAGGACCATGGATGAAAACACGATTATCTTTGGCCCGTAGTGCATGGATAATTTGTGGTCGTGATACTAAATAATATCCTTGGCCTGTAGTGCATGCATGATTTGATGATGTGGATTAATTATTGAGCTGAGTCTCAGCGATGAAATATTAATTTATAGATGTGGTAAAATTCATCTTTGGCCGTAGTGCATAGATGGGCTTGGTATGATTATGACTAGGGATTATTCGGTATAATCATGACCGTAATAGAAAACACGAATATCCTTAGCCCGTAGTGCATGGATAATTCATGGTCGTGATACTATTAAGCTGAGTCTCAGCATTATTGATTTTACAGTTGTATATCTTTGGCCTGTAGTGCAAAGATGAACTGTTGATTTTTGGTTATACAGTTGTATATCTTTGACCGTAGTACAAGGATGAATTTATTAGTATGATTATGAGCATGAATTATGATTTGGTATAACCATGATTTTGATGTTGCAGATAAAGATATGTGATGTAAATTATCTTCGTCCTGGGTGCGAAAAAGAATTCAGAATCACAATTATGATTATGAGTTATTCATATAATTGTGGATAAGAATTGTTGATTGATGTTACAGGGATAAAACATTGTTGGTGGACTTTTAACATGGAGAAGATAATAGACCTGATGGTCTATTTGACTCTTTTAATGGATTGCTCGTTCCACTGCAACTATGGTTGAAAAGTTTTATCATCTACCATATGTTCTAAATCTCTGATTTATTATTGATGAAAGCTATTGATAATGTAGTTATCTTTATTCATGATATTCTTTACTGGGCTAGTTGTGCTCACCCTTTTGCTTCATAATTCCTTTCAGGTAATAAGAGTGTAGCTGGGTCGAGCGGGGATAACAAGGAAATAGTGTGATGGTCCGAGACTGTCGAAGTTTCTCAATACATTATAAAATGATATGACATAGAATATATAATTGTATTGAGGACCTAAGATGTGGGTGTCGTATTTTATACGTCACTTAATATTTGATTTTGGTGAACAACAATAGGGTGATGAGAACCCGACTTTGAAAGCGTCAAAAGTGCACCTCATTAGAATAAACAAGATAGTAATTTTCTCGTTATTCTTTGGGGTTTTGAAATATTTGCTGTTGTATTTTATATGGCATTATAATAATTTGAGTTTGGATATGGTCTACGAGATAATATTGTATTAAAACTCACAGTTAACCGTTGTCGTACTCTGCACGACAGTTCAACAGTTGTATAAATGAAGTTTGTATTTAATTTTTATAGTATTATATCTGGTGACTCAGAATGGGTCGTGTGGACCTATTTTGGGGGCTTCACAATTGGTATCAGAGCTTAGGGAGATGGTCTCTGGCGGAGATACGTGTCTAGAACTAGGAGAGGAGAGACGAGTTATATACTTCGCTAGTGTGTGACTTACCTAAACTGAAATTGTTTACTTGATAAGTTGACAAATTGTGATATGTCGATTAAACTTTGTTTTGAAACTATATTCTAGAATGATATCTGAAATACATGAGATGAGAAATGGGAAAATCATGATAGCAAGGAAATTACCGAGAAGGTACAATTTGAAAAGAAAGCAAGGTATTCTCATCTATTTGAATATCAGGTACGTACGTAAATTTCAAGGGCGAAATTACATAAGGAGAGGAGATTGTGAGACCCCAAATTTTTTGAAATAAAAGTATTCAATTTTTCTATGTTGGTAAATGGTTAAATTGATAAAAGGTTAAAGTTAAGGGTGATATGTGATTTTTTTTTTTCAAAGTAAACAAGTTGTCATAAAATACCTGGTCATTATTCACTCTAGTATTATTCACTCGGGTATTTGGGACACTTTTTGTGTCGGACATACTATTCACGAGTTATTATTAACCCAAATTACTATTCACTCTAGAATTATTCACTCGAGTATTTGGGACACTTTTTGTGTCAGAGTTACTATTCACTTTAGAATTATTCACTCGAGTATTTTGGACACTTTTTGTGTCGGAGTTACTATTCACGAGTTACTATTCACAGGTTACTATTCACCCAAATTACTATTCACTCGAATATTATTCACTCGGGTATTTGAGGTATTTTTCGTGTCGGGGTACTATTCACGGGGTACTATTCCTGAAGTACTATTCATGGGGTACTATTCACCCGAGAAATATATTTCTTTTCGGTCCAAATCATTTTTGGGTACAATATTATTCCATGAAGAGATGTACTAATTTTTCAGACCGTTGGTTGAAATTATAACATAAAAGCTTTTTATATAAAACAGAATATTTTTATAAAGTTATTCTATAAATAGAATATATTATATTCTATTGTGCATAGTATTTTGCATAGTAAAATCTTTTTATATAAAACAGAATACTTTATTAAAGTTATTCTATAAATAGAATATATTATATTTTATTATGCATAGTGTTGCATAGTGTTTTGTATAGTAAAATCATTTTATATAAAACAAAATACTTTTATAAAGTTATTTGTTTTATTAGGCAATAATTAGAATATATTATATTTTATTTAAAAGATTTTGCTTTAAATATAGACCGTCCGATTAAAGTAAATCAATCCAAACCGTTCATGAATTAGTTACTATTCATTCCATTCTTCTATAAATAGAAGCTCATTCCTTCATTATTTCTTACGAATTCACGGAAACTCTATAGAGAGAAACTATAGAGAGAATTCTTCTTCTATAATCTTGAGCGTATTTCTTTAGAGTTTAAGAAAGTTTTGAGCGTAGTACAAGTTTTCTTCGAGTATATCCCGCCCTACTAGTCGGAATACTCTTATTTAAAAGGTAAAGGGATATTATTATAGTAAGGGATATTATTTGTTGTACCCATAAGGGGTGTTATTCTTTCTTATCCATGAAGAGAACTTCTGTTATTCCATATTTTATTATTCTGTTGGAATAACCTGTATACGCGGATTACCGTATACCTGGTGAAGTCTATTGTTATTCAATTCTTTATTATTCTGTTGGAATAACCTGTATACGCGAATTAACGTATACCTGGTGGAGTCTATTGTTATTCAATTATTTATTATTCTGTTGGAATAACCTGTATGCGCGGTTTACCCGATACTTCGTGGAATGACCTGTATATGCGGTTTACCCAATACTTGGTGATCTTCTTTTATTATTCCGTATTTATTATTATATTGGAATAATCTGTATGCGCGGTTTACCCTATACTTGGTGGAATGACCTGTATATGCGGTTTACCCAATACTTGGTGATCTTCTTTTATTATTCCGCATTTATTATTCTATCGTAATATCCTGTCGATGTGAATTTCACCTGATCTGATTCCAATATTTATTATTTTGCATTTACGATACTGTCGAAATATTCTGTCGTTGTGAATATCACCTGACCTGGTTCCAATATTTATTATTTCGCATTTACGATTCTGTCAGAATATCCTGTCTGTGCGTTTTACGCCGGACCTGGTTCCATTATTTATTATTCTGCATTTATTATTCTGTTGAGAATAACCTGTCTGTGCGGTCTCTATCGTATGCATGGTGATGTCTTTTGTTATTCCATTCTTTATTATTCTATTGGAATAACCTGTCTGTGTGGATTACCACATGCATGGTGAATGATCCTTTGTATTCATTCCTTATTAAATTGCGGAAATGATCTGTATACGTGGATTACCGCATGGTGGGTGAAAATCCATTTGCAGTTTTATATATTTTTATTATATTGTTGGTTATTAGTTCCTGGATAAATTAATTCTTGAACTTGTTTTATTGAATTCTTATATCATTGTCATCATCCTCATGTTTATATTTTATTGAAAGTCATCTGTGGCCTGTAGTGCATAGATGGACTTGGTATGATTATGACCCGGGATTATTCGGTATAATCATGACCATAATATTACAAATGATATGGAAAAAGTCCTCATTGGCCCGTAGTGCATTGATGCACAATTTTTGGTATGATTATGGCTATGGATTCTCTTCGGCCAATGGTGCAAAGATGAATTGCTTTATAGCATGATCAAGACCGTTGATGAAAACACGATTATCTTTGGCCCGTAGTGCATGGATAATTCGTGGTCGTGATACTAAATAATATCCTTGGCCTGTAGTGCAGGGATGATTTGATGATGTGGATTAATTATCGAGCTGAGTCTCAACGATGAAATATTAATTTATGGATGTGGTAAAAGTCATCTTTGGCCGTAGTGCATAGATGGACTTGGTATGATTATGACTAGGGATTATTCGTTATAATCATGACCGTAATAGAAAACACAAATATCCTTGGCCCGTAGTGCATGGATAATTCGTGGTCGTGATACTATTAAGCTGAGTCTCAACATTATTGGTTTTACAGTTGTATATCTTTGGCCTGTAGTGCAAAGATGAACTGTTGATTTTTGGTTATACAATTGTATATCTTTGGTCGTAGTGCAAAGATGAATTTATTAGTATGATTATGAGCAGGAATTGTGATTTGGTATAAACATGATTTTTATGTTGCAGATAAAGATATGTGATGTAAATTATCTTCGTCCTGGGTGCGAAAAAGAATTCAGAATCACAATTATGATTATGAGTTATTCATATAATTATGGATAAAAATTGTTGATTGATGTTACAGGCATAAAACATTGTTGGTGGACTTTTAACATGGAGAAGATAATAGACCTGATGGTCTATTTGACTCTTTTAATGGATTGCTCGTTCCGCTGCAACTATGGTTGAAAAGTTTTATCATCTACCATATGTTCTAAATCTCTGATTTATTATTGATGAAAGCTATTGATAATGTAGTTATCTTTTACTTCATAATTCCTTTCAGGTAATAAGAGTGTAGCTGGGTCGAGCGTGGATAACAGGGAAATAGTGTGATGGTCCGAGACTGTCGAAGTTTCTCAATACATTATAAAATGATATGACATACAATATATAATTATATTGAGGACCTAAGATGTGGGTGTCGTATTTTATACGTCACTTAATATTTGATTTTGGTAAACAACAATATGGTGATGAGAACCCGACTTTGAAAGCGTAAAAAGTGCAACTCATTAGAATAAATAAGATAGTAATTTTCTCATTCTTCTTTGGGGTCTTGAAATATTTACTGTTGTATTTTATATGGCATTGTAATAATTTGAGTTTGGATATGGTCTACGAGACAATATTGTATTAAAACTAGCATATTGAGGGTAATATAGTTTGAAGAAAATAGTGGGAGATACCAATTTAAAATAAGACCTAAATTATTTTGGTAATTAATAAAAGAATGTATGTTAAAATGTTGTTAATTACAAATTTATTTATAGAATTTTACAATGTCTAAATTACTATCACTGCGTAGCATATTAGATGCTAAATTAACCGGACCGAATTAAACGGATTGGTTAAAGAATTTGAGAATAGTTCTCATGGCTTAAAAGCTATCTTATGTCCTTAATATGCCTATCCCTGCAATGGTTGCAGATAATGCCTCTGAGGAAAGTAGGACTGATAGATATCAGATATCTAAGGAGCTCTTCTGATCTAGAATGACCGATGACACTACGGTACAGATAAAAGTCCTTAACATAATCAATTTGATTGATCAATTAGGACAACTGGTTTTGTCATGGATGGAGAGTTGAGCTAAGATTTGATCTTGCACTCACTCCCGGACTCCTTTCACAATTGTTTTGAATTTTTCATATGAACAAGCTAGATATCAGCTTTGCTGATTTGCTTAACATGTTGAAAAATGTTGAGAGTCACTTTCCAACCAAGAAAGACCATGTATTACTGGTAGGGGCCAAAGGATCTTCTGAAAAGAAGAACGATTCAAAGAAGGTAAACGAAAAGGCAAAAACAAAGGATAATAAGAACAAAACTAATACGGATAGCAAAGGAGTTTGCTTCCACTGCAATAAGCCTGGACACTGGAAAGAAAGTGCGAGAAGCATCTTGCAGAGGCTAACCAAATAAGCTTAGTGAAGTTTCGCTTACAAATACAAATTTGTTTATGACTGAAATAATTTTTTTTTTAAGTCAATGATCTACTTTGGTATTGGATACCGACTTTGGTTATCATAAATATAGATTTATAAAGGGATCAAACAGAAGTAGAAAGCTAAACAAATATAAGTAAACCTATGTGTGGGAAATGAAGCAAAGGTTGCTGCATTAGCCATATGAACTTATAGTTTAGCAATGCCTACGGGCAAGTCTATTAAGTCAATAAGTTGTTATTGTATTCCAGTTCTTGTTAAAAATATTATTTCCATTTTATTGTTGGACAATGAAATCTTTGGTATTATAATTAAGAACAATTGTTGTTCTATTTATAATAATAATGTTTTGTATAGAACTGGAATATTACTTAATAAATTTTGTATACTTGACTTACATGAAAATAATTTTGCATATTGAACAAATTAGTATAAGAAAAGGAGATGATCATTCAAAGAGTTGAATGTATGTATTTGTTGAAATACAAGTGTGAATTATTTGAAAGGTTCAAAGAATTCAGAAGTGAAATAAATTGACAAAGTATTAAGATTCTTTGATTAGATCAAGGAATAAATACTTGTGCAATAAGTTTCTAGATCATCTCAAATGGTTTTCTCATAATGGACACATCCTGATACACAATAATTGATTGATGTATCTGAATGGAAAATTCGTACCTTGTTGGACATGGTGCGGTTCATAATGATTTTACCGACATTCCAGTATCCTTATGAGGTAATGTCCTAGAAATGGCTGCATATCTACGGAAAAGGTAACCTCAAAATCCGGCCCCAAGGCTCCATAAAAGTTATGGATAGGGAGGATTCCTAATCTTAAGTATGTTAAGGTAAGGGGTTGTCCAACTTATGTGAAAAGGTTTCAAAGGATAAGCTTGGGACAAAATTTGACAAGTACAGATTTGTGGGACATCATAAAGTAAGTTTAGGGCATATGTTCTATAATCCTACTTAGCAAAAGGTGTTTGCTGCGAAACACACTACCTTCTAAGATAAAGGTGTTTATTATTGAAAGGGCTAGTGGGAGGATAATACATCTTGAAGAGTTCAAGAACAACAAAATACTTTAAGTCAAATAAGAGGAACCTGTAGATAGACCTATTGTACCACAACCGAATCGTAAATCTGGAATAGTACCGAAGATACCTAGGAGGTATGGATTCATCATGGATGATGATGATGAGGTACGTATCATAGAAGATGATGATCCAGAGTTACATACGATGAGGGAAGAGTTGTAGACACTCTGAGAAATGGATTGAAGCAATCATCTCAAAAATGGAACATTCATTTTGATATGATAATCAAAAGAGTTTGATTTTATCAAAAACATGAATGAACCTAGTGTGTACAAAAGGGTCAGTGGGAGCGTCGTGACATTTCTGGTATTATAGGTTGATATGATTCGGATAAGGAATGACATGCCAATGCTAAAATCAATAAAGATAAAGTTGTCTAAACATTCCTCCATGAATGATTTGGAAGAGTATCTTAATTGGGGATGCAAATCTATATAGATAGATTTAAAAGGATGTTCAGCTTAACCCAAGGAACGTATATTCATTTGATGCTAAAGTCGTTTAGCATGGCAAAATCCATGGGATATCTCATGTTGATGAACCATGGAGTGTATCTCTCTTAATAGTCCCCATAGACTCCTAAAAGAGAGATCGCATGAGTGACAATCATGTATGCAATAAAATATACGCGACCTGATGTTGATCAGTCATATTCTGGAGAAGTTCACTGTGAGACAGTGAAAAACATCTTAAAGTACTTAACCAACACTAAGGATGTGATATAATTCATGGCGGGTCTGAATTAAAACTAGAGAGCTTAACAGACTCAAGTTTTTCAGACGGACCAAGACGACAGAAAATCCACTTTAAGTTAAATCATTACCTTGAACGGTGGTGCAATGAATTGGAAAGGTTCCAAACAACAAAGAGTTGTTGGTTTAGTGATAAAGACAAAGTATATAGCTATAAATGAAGCTACAAGTTGATTGTTTGGATGAAAAGTTCATTACAGAACTAGGAATAGTTCCTAAGTCTCATCTTAGATCTAAACATGTGTTGTGGCACTTTCATTTGATTATAAGAATCATTGAAAGATGGGAAATCACTATAGAGATAGTGAAATCTCAAGAACAATATTACATATCCATTAACTAAAGCTTATCCAACAGCAGGATAATCGTCACTTAGAGAAGAAGGGTATGAGATACCATGGCAATTGACTTTAGTGCAAGTGGGAGATTGAAAGTAGTATGCACATAAGCCAATCATGTTTGATGATAAAGCATATACTTTGTAAACAATCTTATTCATTTATTAATAAAAAGTATTAATTTATTAAAGGCTTTTAATTATCTACATGATGCTGTTTTTATAATATGTGATAAACCCATAGTTTTAAGCAATGCTTTTAGAATAATGATGATGATCATTCTAATGAGATCTAAATTCTTAGAAAGCTTAAAACTAAAATAGTTCCCAATCGTTGGATTACTAAATTGGGGATTAGTGAATCCGGATAGATTGGTACATACGTTGCTTGTTCATTGGATGAGGATGATTGATCTCATGATCATTTGTGTGGAGACACTAAAGCAAGTATGTAAGTGTTTATTAGAGAATAAGTTCACTGAACGTGACTCGCTAAGGAATACCTAATGGAGTTTTACTTGCATGTCAATAGGAATTCCTGTAGTGATAGTAGTACAAGTGATCCTTGGACTTGAGATCATCATAGTATCTTGTGTATGATGAGTTATACTTTGACTTATTCCTTAAGACCCTTAGGGTATATCAAAGGGTATGCTTGGGTATAATAAGTTATACATGGAGATAATGTATGATCAATAAAGAATCTACCACTTCTAGTAAAAGAAGAGAAATGTCCTATGTGATTCGATAAATGACAACTCAGTAGTCCTTGGCCAAGGCAGAAAGAAATTAGAAAGGAGTTTCTAATTTGCATTATTTGGAGTTGTGCATTTAAGAGTCGAAATACATATAATTAAATGAAATAAGACTTGACAATAATTCCATGTCTTATATTTAATTGGGACATTGTATGGTGGAAGGATTGAATTGTACGGTAACTATTTACTCAAAGGTTCTTTTATGATTAATGTTGAAATCTATATTATCTGAAAAGTCGTTGATCGCTAGGGAGGCTTATCCCTATTGTAGAATAAATATTATTTATTTAAATAAATTATTAGTTTAATTTATTTATTTAAATAAGATTAGAATTGTTCTAATTGATTTATTCACAACCGGTTTAATATGGAGAACCTAAAGGGTCACACCATAAAAGGAAGAATAATTATTTAAGAAGTTAATGGCATAATCGTAATAATAAGTTAAGTATATTTAATTTAATCTATGGTGATAGAATAAATTAAATAGCTTAATATTTATTATTTAATATTTTAGAAATATTAAATATAAATTAATAAGAGGAGTCTTATTATTATTATTATTACTATTATTATTATTTAATTCCTAAAGGAGTTTGGGAATTAATTAATAAAAGTACTCTCAAATATCCTAATAGGATTAGGAGACAAATTAATTAAAAGAGTTTAATTAATAATCCCTAATAAGATTAGGGAGCTTAATTAATTAAAAGAATTTAATTAATTAAAATAAAACCCAATTCCTTAATTGTTAAGGAGGGTTGACCACATCTATAAATAAGAGGAGTCTTATTATGGGTGAAGGGTTGTTAACGTATTCATAGAATACGTAATTCCAATAGTGGGGAGAGTACACCCATTTCTATAGAGATAGAAAACTAGGGTTTTAGCCAACCACCCATCTTCTTGAATTTTGTTCTTCCTTGGTGGATCACCTCTAGAGGCCAAACACTTGGGTGGCTAACGTTGATCAAAAGAAGGAACCAAACCCGGTGGATTCAAGTTGAACGCGAAAAGATTTGGAGGTGAACTTGTACCTGAGGAAACTCGATCTTCAAGGGTATGATTTTATTCTTTATCTTTTCGTTTAATTAATAATTGTGCATAAAGGGTGATCCGGGTTTATGGTTTGTAAAATTTTAAAACTGTGATTTTACACGCTTCCGCATATTTTTGCAATTTGATTGCGTTCATGAATATTACAAACCTAACAGTGGCATCAGAGCCAAACCTTTATGAGAATTATTAATTGTTTTAATTTGATATGTATATTGATATGTGTTTAGAACAATTTAATTGGGCATAATTTTATTGTATAAAATATAATAAAAAAAATAAATAAAAAATGCGCGAAACTGTTTCTGTGATTCCTGTTGGCAGATGGCCGTTTGCGTGATTCGCGAATCCTATTTTTTTTTTTAGCTGAACCCGTGTTGTTTGGCTGATTGAATATGTAATAGGATTGCTGATTTTCTTTTTATTTTTTTTAATTCATGTTTCTCATATATTAAGGAAGCACGTGGCCCTTCTAATTGTTAACAGAAGGTTAATTGTTCCAGGAGTATTACGTGGGAATGTTTTCCATTATATATTATATATATGATATATGATATATTCAAGGTACAGCACCAAGATGTTATCTTCCTGGAAAGTTATCAAAATATGGCCACTTGGATTCTTTTTTCTTGGATTCCATATACGTAATATAAATATTATATATATAACCGTTCGGTTTTATTATATATATAATATATATATATTAACGTAATATATATATATAATAATAATTTTATAATTAAAATAAAATATTTATTTTAATTTTAAAATAAAAAGTTTATTTTAATTTTAAAATAAAAGGTTTATTTTAATTTTAAAATTAGAATTTCATGCTAACTAATTAGAGTTGGAATTGGATTCCATGATAACTAATTGGAGTTGAAATTGAATCTCACCTTTCCTTAAATAAAGGAGTTTATTTAGATATGAAATAAGATTTCATATTATTCAAAATAAAAGAGTTTATTTGTGAATAGAAAAGAGAATCCTAGTTTCCTTAAATAAAGGAGTTTATTTAGATATGAAATTGGATTTCATATTATTCAAAATAAAAGAGTTTATTTGTGAATAAGAAATTAATCTGTGTTTCCTTTAATAAAGTTTTTTTTTACATGGAATTGGATTCCATAATTAATTAAAATAAAGGAGTTTATTTTGATTAATGATTTTGATTAAAATAAAATAGTTTATTTTATTCAAAATTGGATAAATTAAAATAAAATAGTTTTATTTTGATTTAAATTTGGATAAAAATAAAGGAGTTTATTTTGATTCAAAATTAGATTTTATACTAACTAAATTTGCCCATTAAATGATATCAATATATATATTAAATATTTATTATTCATGAGATGAATGTTATTTATTGATACATATGGTGATGTGTATGATAATAAATGGGATTGATTATGGACTATTGACCAATGTGATTGGATTTTATTTTAGTTGGATGCATGAATGTATGAGTTTTATTAAAATGGGGTCTGCGTACCACGTCTTCTCTAAATTTTTCTTAATGTAAATTCTATCTCCCTCCTATGTATTTCCCCTTGACTGCTGATCAAGGTTTCTATTTTTTTAAATAGTTTTGTAATAGGAATAGTTAGAATTAATTTTGAAGAATTGGAGATCAAGGAACAAGGAGCGCTTGAAGACCCGTTTGTAATGGAGCCCGGGTTTAAATGTAATAGTTATATTTAAATATTAATTCTTGCACCCCTAGGGTTTGACCTTTTGGTTCACTTGGTGGCTCTAGTGAACCAAACTAGAATAAAAGTCCATAATCAATCAAGGTAGAATATAGTATTCTATATGTGCATGCTTATACTATATATATTATATATTATGCAAACATGCTTCGCATGTTTATTAATATGACGCTTATTTTATATATATATGTGCATGCGCGCTAAACAAGATGAGACAAATTAATAAAAAATCCCTCAAATATTTTATATTAAGTTGTAACGTTCAAAGATATTTTGAATATCGAACGTCGCCTTCTAGCATGATAGAAACAATAGAGTATTGAATATTTAATATGAGTTTGTTGTGCACACACAAGGCGAGTATTAAATATTTAAGATGTTGTTTTTATTACATATGATGTTTATAAGGAATTGAACATTACTGCTTTGTTGTGCACACACAAGGGCTGTAGTTTTCTCTTCACTTATATGGAAATGCTGGGTCTGACTTAACTTAAATCATTTTAGTTCGGATGTGCACACACTTGACCATTACGATTTAAGAGGCAAAATACAAGGAGTTACATAGTTGATGTAATTGACAAGAGTTGTCTACCTATTTATTTATATATAGTTTGTTGTGCACACACAAGGCTATATACATTTGAAATGGGATCCTTATTCTCACTAGCATATCTTTAATTAGATATTGCCGAACTATATATTGAGGGTAATATAGTTTGAAGAAAATAGTGGGAGATACCAATTTAAAATAAGACCTAAATTATTTTGGTAATTAATAAAAGAATGTATGTTAAAATGTTGTTAATTACAAATTCATTTATAGAATTTTACAATGTCTAAATTACTATCACTGCGTAGCATATTAGATGCTAAATTAACCGGACCGAATTAAACGGATTGGTTAAAAAATTTGAGAATAGTTCTCATGGCTTAAAAGCTATCTTATGTCCTTAATATGCCTATCCCTGCAATGGTTGCAGATAATGCCTCTGAGGAAAGTAAGACTGATAGATATCAGATATCTAAGGAGCTCTTCCGATCTAGAATGACCGATGACACTACGGTACAGATAAAAGTCCTTAACATAATCAATTTGATTGATCAATTAGGACAACTGGTTTTGTTATGGATGGAGAGTTGAGCTAAGATTTGATCTTGCACTAACTCCCGGACTCCTTTCACAATTGTTGTGAATTTTTCATATGAACAAGCTAGATATCAGCTTTGCTGATTTGCTTAACATGTTGAAAAATGTTGAGAGTCACTTTCCAACCAAGAAAGACCATGTCTTACTGGTAGGGGCCAAAGGATCTTCTGAAAAGAAGAACGATTCAAAGAAGGTAAACGAAAAGGCAAAAACAAAGGATAATAAGAACAAAACTAATACGGATAGAAAAGGAGTTTGCTTCCACTGCAATAAGCCTGGACACTGGAAAGAAAGTGCGAGAAGCATCTTGCAGAGGCTAACCAAATAAGCTTAGTGAAGTTTCGCTTACAAATACAAATTTGTTTATGACTGAAATAAAATTTTTTTTAAGTCAATGATCTACTTTGGTATTGGATACCGACTTTGGTTATCATAAATATAGATTTATAAAGGGATCAAACAAAAGTAGAAAGCTAAACAAATATAAGTAAACCTATGTGTGGGAAATGAAGCAAAGGTTGCTGCATTAGCCATATGAACTTATAGTTTAGCAATGCCTACGGGCAAGTCTATTAAGTCAATAAGTTGTTATTGTATTCCAGTTCTTGTTAAAAATATTATTTCCATTTTATTGTTGGACAATGAAATCTTTGGTATTATAATTAAGAACAATTGTTGTTCTATTTATAATAATAATGTTTTGTATAGAACTGGAATATTACTTAATAAATTTTGTATACTTGACTTACATGAAAATAATTTTGCATATTGAATAAATTAGTATAAGAAAAGGAGATGATCATTCAAAGAGTTGAATGTATGTATTTGTTGAAATACAAGTGTGAATTATTTGAAAGGTTCAAAGAATTCAGAAGTGAAATAAATTGACAAAGTATTAAGATTCTTTGATTAGATCAAGGAATAAATACTTGTGCAATAAGTTTCTAGATCATCTCAAATGGTTTTCTCATAATGGACACATCCTGATACGCAATAATTGATTGATGTATCTGAATGGAAAATTCGTACCTTGTTGGACATGGTGCGGTTCATAATGATTTTACCGACATTCCAGTATCCTTATGGGGTAATGTCCTAGAAATGGCTGCATATCTACGGAAAAGGTAACCTCAAAATCCGGCCCCAAGGCTCCATAAAAGTTATGGACAGGGAGGATTCCTAATCTTAAGTATGTTAAGGTAAGGGGTTGTCCAACTTATGTGAAAAGGTTTCAAAGGATAAGCTTGGGACAAAATTTGACAAGTACAGATTTGTGGGACATCATAAAGTAAGTTTAGGGCATATGTTCTATAATCCTACTTAGCAAAAGGTGTTTGCTGCGAAACACACTACCTTCTAAGATAAAGGTGTTTATTATTGAAAGGGCTAGTGGGAGGATAATACATCTTGAAGAGTTCAAGAACAACAAAATACTTTAAGTCAAATAAGAGGAACCTGTAGATAGACCTATTGTACCACAACCGAATCGTAAATCTGGAATAGTACCGAAGATACCTAGGAGGTATGGATTCATCATGGATGATGATGATGAGGTACGCATCATAGAAGATGATGATCCAGAGTTACATACGATGAGGGAAGAGTTGTAGACACTCTGAGAAATGGATTGAAGCAATCATCTCAAAAATGGAACATTCATTTTGATATGATAATCAAAAGAGTTTGATTTTATCAAAAACAAGAATGAACCTAGTGTGTACAAAAGGGTCAGTGGGAGCGTCGTGACATTTCTGGTATTATAGGTTGATATAATACGGATAAGGAATGACATGCCAATGCTAAAATCAATAAAGAAAAAGTTGTCTAAACATTCCTCCATGAATGATTTGGAAGAGTATCTTAATTGGGGATGCAAATCTATATAGATAGATTTAAAAGGATGCTCAGCTTAACCCAAGGAACGTATATTCATTTGATGCTAAAGTCGTTTAGCATGGCAAACTCCATGGGATATCTCATGTTGATGAGCCATGGAGTGTATCTCTCTTAATAGTCCCCATAGACTCCTAAAAGAGAGATCGCATGAGTGACAATCATGTATGCAATAAAATATACGCGACCTGATGTTGATCAGTCATATTCTGGAGAAGTTCACTGTGAGACAGTGAAAAACATCTTAAAGTACTTAACCAGCACTAAGGATGTGATATAATTCATGGCGGGTCTGAATTAAAACTAGAGAGCTTAACAGACTCAAGTTTTTCAGACGGACCAAGACGACAGAAAATCCACTTTAAGTTAAATCATTACCTTGAACGGTGGTGCAATGAATTAGAGATTAAGTTCACTGAACGTGACTCGCTAAGGAATACCTAATGGAGTTTTACTTGCATGTCAATAGGAATTCCTGTAGTGATAGTAGTACAAGTGATCCTTGGACTTGAGATCATCATAGTATCTTGTGTATGATGAGTTATACTTTGACTTATTCCTTAAGACACTTAGGGTATATCAAAGGGTATGCTTGGGTATAATAAGTTATACATGGAGATAATGTATGATCAATAAAGAATCTACCACTTCTAGTAAAAGAAGAGAAATGTCCTATGTGATTCGATAAATGACAACTCAGTAGTCCTTGGCCAAGGCAGAATGAAATTAGAAAGGAGTTTCTAATTTGCATTATTTGGAGTTGTGCATTTAAGAGTCGAAATACATATAATTAAATGAAATAAGACTTGACAGTAATTCCATGTCTTATATTTAATTGGTACATTGTATGGTGGAAGGATTGAATTGTACGGTAACTATTTACTCAAAGGTTCTTTTATGATTAATGTTGAAATCTATATTATCTGAAAAGTCGTTGATCGTTAGGGAGGCTTATCCCTATTATAGAATAAATATTATTTATTTAAATAAATTATTAGTTTAATTTATTTATTTAAATAAGATTAGAATTGTTCTAATTGATTTATTCACAACCGGTTTAATATGGAGAACCTAAAGGGTCACACCATAAAAAGAAGAATAATTATTTAAGAAGTTAATGGCATAATCGTAATAATAATTTAAGTATATTTAATTTAATCTACGGTGATAGAATAAATTAAATAGCTTAATATTTATTATTTAATATTTTAGAAATATTAAATATAAATTAATAAGAGGAGTCTTATTATTATTACTATTATTATTATTTAATTCCTAAAGGAGTTTGGAAATTAATTAATAAAAGTACTCTCAAATATCCTAATAGGATTAGGAGGCAAATTAATTAAAAGAGTTTAATTAATAATCCCTAATAAGATTAGGGAGCTTAATTAATTAAAAGAATTTAATTAATTAAAATAAAACTCAATTCCTTAATTGTTAAGGAGGGTTGACCACGTCTATAAATAAGAGGAGTCTTATTATGGGTGAAGGGTTGTTAACGTATTCATAGAATACGTAATTCCAATAGTGGGGAGAGTACACCCCTTTCTATAGAGATATAAAACTAGGGTTTTAGCCAACCACCCATCTTCTTGAATTTTTTTCTTCCTTGGTGGATCACCTCTAGAGGCCAAACACTTGGGTGGCTAACGTTGATCAAAAGAAGGAACCAAACCCGGTGGATTCAAGTTGAACGCGAAAAGATTTGGAGGTGAACTTGTACCTGAGGAAGCTCGATCTTCAAGGGTATGATTTTATTCTTTATCTTTTCGTTTAATTAATATTGTGCTTAAAGGGTGATCCGGGTTTATGGTTTGTAAAATTTTAAAACTCTGATTTTACACGCTTCTGCATATTTTTGCAATTTGATTGCGTTCATGAATATTACAAACCTAACAGTGTGGACCTATTTTGGGAGCGTCACAATTGGTATGGTCATTGACGGAAATAAGTGTCTAGAACTAGGAGGGGAGAGACGAGTTATATACTTCGCTAGTGTGTGACTTACCTAAGCTGAAATTGTTTACTTGATAAGTTGACAAATTGTGATATGTCGATTAAACTTTGTTTTGAAACTATATTCTAGAATGATATCTGAAATACAGGAGATGAGAAATGGGAAAATCATGATAGCGAGGAAATTACCGGGAAGGTACAATTTGAAAAGAAAACAAGATATTCTCATCTCTTTGAATATCATGTACGTACGTAAATTTCAAGGGCGAAATTCCATAAGGAGGGGAGATTGTGAGACCCCAAATTTTTTGAGATAAAAGTATTCTATTGTTGTATTTGTGTAAATGGTTAAATTGATAAAAGGTTAAAGTTAAGGGTGATATGTAAATTTTTTTTCAAAGTAAACAAGTTGTCATAAAATACCTGGTCATTATTCACTCTAGTATTATTCACTCGGGTATTTGGGACACTTTTTGTGTCGGAGTTACTATTCACGAGTTACTATTCACCCAAATTACTATTCACTCTAGAATTGTTCACTCAAGTATTTGGGACACTTTTTGTGTCGGAGTTACTATTCATGGGTTACTATTCACCCAAATTACTATTCATTCTAGAATTGTTCACTCGAGTATTTGGGACACTTTTTGTGTCGGAGTTACTATTCACGAGTTATTATTCACAGGTTACTATTCACTCGAATATTATTCACTCGGGTAATTGAGGTATTTTTCGTGTCGGGATACTATTCACGGTGTACTATTTCTGAAGTACTATTCATGGGGTACTATTCACCCAAGAAATATATTTCTTTTCGGTCCAAATTATATTTGGGTACAATATTATTCCATGAAGAGATGTACTAATTTTTCAGACCGTTGGTTGAAATTATAACATAAAAGCTTTTTATATAAACCAGAATACTTTTATAAAGTTATTCTATAAATAGAATATATTATATTCTATTGTGCATAGTGTTTTACATAGTAAAATCTTTTTATATAAAATAGAATACTTTATTAAAGTTATTCTATAAATAGAATATATTATATTTTATTATGCATAGTGTTTTGCATAGTAAAATCATTTTATATAAAATAAAATACTTTTATAAAGTTATTTGTTTTATTAGGCAATAATTAGAATATATTATATTTTATTTAAAAGATTTTGCTTTAAATATAGACCGTCCGATTAAAGTAAATCTATCCAGACCGTTCATGAATTAGTTATTATTCATTCCATTCTTTTATAAATAGAAGCTCATTCCTTCATTATTTCTTACGAATTCACTGAAACTCTAGAGAGAGAAACTATAGAGAGAATTCTTCTTCTATAATCTTGAGCGTATTTCTTTAGAGTTTAAGAAAGCTTTGAGCGTAGTACAAGTTTTCTTCGAGTATATCCTCCCCCTACTAGTCGGAATACTCTTAATTAAAAGGTAAAGGGATATTATTATAGTAAGGGATATTATTTGTTGTACTCGTAAGGTGTGTTATTCTTTCTTATTCATGAAGAGAACATCTGTTATTCCATTCTTTATTATTCTGTTGGAATAACCTGTATACGCGGATTACCGTATACCTGGTGAAGTCAATTGTTATTCCATTCTTTATTATTATGTTGGAATAACCTGTATACGCGAATTACCGTATACCAGGTGGAGTCTATTGTTTTTCAATTATTTATTATTTTGTTGGAATAACCTGTATACGCGATTTACCCTATACTTGGTGGAATGACCTGTATATGTGGTTTACCCAATACTTGGTGATCTTCTTTTATTATTTCGTATTTATTATTCTGTTGGAATAACCTGTATGCGCGGTTTACCCTATACTTGGTGGAATGACCTGTATATGCGGTTTATCCAATACTTGGTGATCTTCTTTTATTATTCCACATTTATTATTCTGTCGGAATATCCTGTCGGTGTGAATTTCACCTGACCTGGTTCCAATATTTATTATTTCGTATTTACGATACTGTCGAAATATCCTGTCGGTGTGAATTTCACCTGATCTGGTTCCAATATTTATTATTTCGCATTTACGATTCTGTCAGAATATCCTGTTTGTGCGTTTTACGTCGGACCTGGTTCCATTATTTATTATTCTGCATTTTTTATTCTGTTGAGAATAACCTGTCTGTGCGGTCTCTATCGCATGCATGGTGATGTCTTTTGTTATTCCATTCTTTATTATTCTGTTGGAATAACCTGTCTATGTGGATTACCACATGCATGGTGAATGATCATTTGTATTCATTCCTTATTAAATTGTGTAATTGATCTATATACGTGGATTACCGCATGGCGGGTAAAAATACATTTGCAGTTTCATATATTTTTATAATACTGTTGGTTATTAGTTCCTGGATAAATTAATTCTTGAACTTGTTTTATTGAATTCTTATAACATTGTCATCATTCTCATGTTATATTTTGTTGAAAGTCATCTGTGGCCTGTAGTGCATAGATGGACTTGGTATGATTATAACAGGTATTATTATGTATAATCATGACCGTAATGTTACAAATGATGTGGAAAAAGTCCTCATTGGCCCGTAGTGCATTGATGGACAATTTTTGGTATGATTATGACTATGGATTCTCTTCGGCCAAGGGTGCAAAGATGAATTGTTTTATGGCATGATCAGGACCGTTGATGAAAACACGATTATCTTTGGCCCATAGTGCATAGATAATTCGTGGTCATGATACTAAATAATATCCTAGGCCTGTAGTGCAGGGATGATTTGATGATGTGATGTGGTAAAAGTCATCTTTGGCCGTAGTGCATAGATGGACTTGGTATGATTATGACCAGGGATAATTCGGTATAATCATGACCTTAATGGAAAACACAAATATCCTTGGCTGGCCCGTAGTGCATAGATAATTCGTGGTCGTGATACTATTAAGCTGAGTCTCAGCATTATTGGTTTTACAGTTGTATATCTTTTGCCTGTAGTGCAAAGATGAACTGTTGATTTTTGGTTATACAGTTGTATATCTTTGGTCGTAGTGCAAAGATGAATTTATTAGTATGATTATGAGCAGGAATTGTGATTTGGTATAACCATGATTTTTGATGTTGCAGATAAAGATATGTGATGTAAATTATCTTCGTCCTGGGTGCGAAAAAGAATTCAGAATCACAATTATGATTATGAGTTATTCATATAATTGTGGATAAGAATTGTTGATTGATGTTACAGGGATAAAACATTGTTGGTGGACTTTTAACATGGAGAAGATAATAGACCTGATGGTCTATTTGACTCTTTTAATGGATTGATCGTTCCTCTGTAACTATGGTTGAAAAGTTTTATCATCTACCATATGTCCTAAATCTCTGATTTATTATTGATAAAAGCTATTGATAATGTAGTTATCTTTAGTCATGATATTCTTTACTGAGCTAGTTGTGCTCACCCTTTTGCTTTATAATTCCTTTTAGGTAATAAGAGTGTAGCTGGGTCAAGCGGGAATAACAGGGAAATAGTGTGATGCTCCGAGTCGAAGTTTCTCAATACATTATAAAATGACTTGACATACAATATATAATTGTACTGGGGACCTAAGATATGGGTGTCGTATTTTATACATCACTTAATATTTAATTTTGGCGAACAACAATAGGGTGATGAGAACCCGACTTTGAAAGTGTCAAAATTGCACCTCATTAGAATAAATAAGATAGTAATTTTCTCGTTATTCTTTGGGGTCTTGAAATATTTGCTGTTGTATTTTATATGGCATTGTAATAATTTGAGTTTGGATACGGTTTACGAGACAATATTGTATTAAAACTCACAGTTAACTGTTGTCGTACTCTGCACGACAGTTCAACAGTTGTATAAATGAAGTTTGTATTTAATTTTTATAGTATGATATCTGGCGACTCAGAATGGGTCGTGTGGACCTATTTTGGGGGCGTCACACACACACACATATATACATATATATATACGGTCCGGATCAAGTGCATACTCTTTATCTTACTCACCCGTGCTTACCCCCTTTTAGGCGACGGTTTCGGTCATACAACCGTCGTCTATACTTTTAGCGACGGACAACATATAGCGTTGCTAAAAGTATAAACGACGGTTGCATGATCGAAACCGTTGCCTAAAGGAGGGTAAGCACGGGTGAGTAAGATAAGGGGTATGCACTTGATCCTTGCTCTCTCTCTCTCTCTATATATATATATATATACACATATATATACAGAATGGATCCTGTCCGGGAGTCCGGACAGGTCCTAAAATGCGGACCAAATTTTTTTTTTTTGCTTTTTTTTTTGAAACAACTAAAAAAAAAATTATGGAACTGAAATTTTTCCATAATACAGTGTTTTGGGTGTGTTTTTAATACCTATACCAACCAATGTATGTACAGTCTGCCCAGACTGTACAGAAATGTTTTGGTATAGGCATCCAAATCACGCCCAAAACACTGTATTATGGAAAAAATTAAATAAGTAGAACATTCATTTTGAAATTTAGGATTTCAAAAATGAAGAAAACTTAATTGAATTGTAATTTAAAGTATTGATTATTGTATTTATTAAAAATAAATAAAGTAACATTCATTCATTAATGAACTATACTTTAAAACTTATTTTTTTTCTTATTCTAGTTATAGTTGTAATTATAGCATTTATTTTAAAGTAAATTACAATATTAAATTCTACATTAATCAAAATCTTATAAATACACATAAATTTTAAGTTTAAGAATTTTATAAATTATTATAAAAAATAATTAGATGACATTGGAAAAATGGAAAAAATATTAAACAAAAAACATTCTTAAACCCAAAAGTTGAATATAGCCAACCCATGGAGGGTTGGACGATTCTTACACTAAACTTAATGATATATTTTGTTACCAACCAAAAAAGGGCAAAGTATTCGCACAAATAACAACATACTTTAAATTTTCCACAAATTTCAAAGTCACAATTTTATGGGGAAGAAAAAAATTATACCCGTACAACGCTCTCCCCTCTTGTTTCTCTTATAAGGGCAAAGCTCAGATCTGCTCTCCCTCTAAGTACACTGCTCTCCCTCTCGTTTCTCTCTCATACCCATACTAAATCCACTGCTCTCCCTCTCTCTCCAAACCTTCTTCACACTCAGATCTGCTTTTTTTTTTTCCTTTCCAGCTTCTCACACTCAGATCTGTTCCGTATAAAATGGGTATGAAATCTCGTGATTTTCTCCCCTAAAACAACATCAATATGCCAAATGTGTTAATTTTAATGTTCCGATTCTCATTCATTTTGGGTGATTGTTTCGACAATCAGTGAAATAGTCGATCGTGATTTCCCTGTTTAAATCGCCACGGTCTTCTGTTCTCTAGTTTCAGAGGTATTATTCGTACTTTTATGTATATTAATTTAGATTATTTTTTAAATCGCCATTGCCTTCTGCCCTCTTGTTTCAGAAGTATTATTCGTAATTTTATGTTTTCTGCCCTCTTGTTTCTAATCGTATATATTACTTTTACTTTTTCTGTCAATTGAAATAGGGAAATAAATGTGAGTCAGAAAGCAGTGATATTATGCAGTAACCAAGTCATTATTTTTAATAACTAAGACACATTAGTTAGTAATATTATGCAATAACCATAATAATTTTACACAACAATCAAGTCAGTAACCATTATAATGTTACATAGTAACCAAGTCAGCATTAGTCACTAACCAATATAATGTTACATAGTAATCAAGTCAGCATTAGTCAGTAACCAAGTCAGGATTAGTTAGTAATATTATGCAGTAACCAAGATAACATTAGACAGTAACCAGCATGTTGCAGAAAGGTAATCAATGTATTTGATGAGTAACCATTAATATAAAAAAAATCAGTAGAACTCATTTAAAAATTTTAAAGCAATCAAATAAACATTATTTAGCAACCAAATTTATAATAAATAGTAACCAATTTATATCTATTTAGTAACCATAATATAAAACATATTTTCAAATGCATTTTGCAATTAAAACATTTAGTATTCTTACTTTGTGACCATTTTTTAGCGCGAAAAACTTAAGAAAGGTGTTATGGTTACTATTATAGTGTGGGTTGGTTACTATTTACATTGTTTGTTGGTTACTATTATATTATGAATTGGTTTCTATTTTATGTTGTTTAGGTTACTAGTAGAATATGTTCATTTTAGTTTGTTGGTTATTGTTCAGTCAGTTTGTTATTGCATGTATTAGTTAATTGCATATTTTTTGGGTAGAAAATCTAATCGTTTATATTACCTTTTATGTCAATTGAAAAAGAGGAATAAATGTGAGGCAGCAAACAGGTATGCACTTGATTATATAGTTCTGACCAAACATGACATTATTTGAATAATGGTTTAAAATTGTACTAAACAACAGGAAAAAGTTTGTTTTTTGTTGTTAACAATGCTATAATTTTTTATGAAACAAACAAATTTGTTTTATTGTAGTAACATATGGTTAATATTAAATAAATGTTATGGTTACTATTATTTTATATTTTGGTTACTATTATTTTATGTTTTGGTTATCTTTTAGTTATGTATTGGTTACTATTTGATTATGGTTATGATATTAATATTTGTTGGTTATCAGGTTACTGTTTACAATTAAGTTGTTGATTAATATGTTAATTATTGACTGTTCAAGTCTGATTTTGGGTAGTGTGTATATTAACACGGTAATTGTTAATGTTAGCGTGTATACTAATATGCTTTTATACTGAAGGACTGACAAATTCCCTGGAAAGAACGATAAAATTGAACCTGTTTTAGTATTTGGGTCTATCCCAATATCATCAAAAATGTGGTTCTACAAATTAAAGACTCCTGGACAGTGGTTAGACGACGATGTGAGTTTTTTTTTAAAAAAAAATTATATTTTTGTAGTTATGGTTACATTATTTAGTTATATTCATTACATACATTTTCAGCAATTGTTAATATCTTTTTTTTTGTTTAGCACATCAATGTTGCATTATATTATTTACGTAAACTGGCCAGACATTCCGACAATGTTCATATAAGGGTAACGACCACGGATTGTTAGTTTCATGGCAAGATCACCGCTCTTTTTGAGGAGTATACAAGTAAAAATGCATATAAAAGTGTTCTGTCTGGGGAGGGTGATGTTGCTGAATACATCTATGGGCTGTTCATGGATGTCAACACACCATGGAGAAACGTTGACTATGTGTTATTTCCCACTCATATGTCATCACCGGACCATTGGTTTTTGTTGACATTTGATGTGCATCGTAGACGTCTAACTGTTTACAATTATCTGCAGCCAAAGAGGAAATTCATGCAAATAAAAATTATGAATGTTTGTGAGTCATATATCTTTATTCTTCCCACTTTATTGCACAAGAGTGGTTTTTGGAATGATAGGTCTGACATTGACTTTAGCGGTGAACCGTATCGCAACAAGGAGGAAGATGATATAATTGAGTTGGAATTTACAGAGGCAGTTCCTGAACAAGTCGAGGGGTAAGGGTTAAATTGTTTACATTTTTTTAATTATTACATATAGGCTGATTTTGTTATATTTTGTCTGTTTGTACAGTGATTGTGGGATGTTCACGATTTGTTTCGCTGATCATGTCATTCATCAGAAGTTTGATTAAATTCTAACTCCATTTTTCATCGCGCAGTATCGGAAGAAGTTATGCACAAACCTATATATGCATTCAAGGAACAAACAGTTGGAGGGATATGAGACTGACAGAGAATTTTCAAAAAGATTTGTTTTAGATTTTGTTTAGTTCGGATTTCGTTGTTTTGTCTTTATGAATTTTGTTTTGTATTTTGTTTTTTTATTTTTTGGGGATATTCACAACATATTTGTATGATTTATAAGTTTGTGATGTTTATTGAATTTTATGTAGATGAGATTACATATTTGATTATATTAGCAGTAATGAAAGTAATATTGTTTGTTGGTTGGTATTTGTTTCTTTTAAGTTGTGTTTGTTCCATTATTTTGAAATATACAGTTGGTAACCAATCATGTATAAAGGGGTAACCAGATAATGTTTTGATAGTAATCAGAGAGTTACAAGCTTGTATCAGGATATATATCAATTGTTAAATGTTTATGTGTGAGTATACATGAGTTGACTAAACAAACAATATCACTTTCATTACAGGTTGCTAGATATACATGTTGTTTATATTTTGGTTACCATTAAAACTGTTATGGTTACTGTTATGTAATTATTTGGTTTCCATTAAAAATGGTTATGATTAATGTTATGTAATTATTTGTTTATTATACATGTTTGCCTAAGATGGATGTTTATTATACATGTTTACCATTAAAAACAGTTGGAGGGATATGAAATTGACAAATAATTTTCAGGAAGATTTGTTTCAGATTTTGTTTAATTCGGATTTCGTTGTTTTGTCTTTATGAATTGTGTTTTGTATTTTGTTTTTTGTTTTTTGGGGATATACATAACATTTTTGTATGGTTTACGAGTTTGTGATGTTTATTAGATCTTATGTAGATGAGATTACATATTTGATTATATTAGCAGTAATGAAAGTAATATTGTTTGCTGGTTGGTATTTGTTTCTTTTATGTTGTGTTTGTTCCATTATTTTGAAATATACAGTTGGTAACCAATAATTTATAAAGGGGTAACCAGATAATGTTTTGATAGTAACCAGAGAGTTACAAACTTGTATCAGGACATATATCAATTGTTAAATGTACATGTGTGAGTATACATCGGTTGCCTAAACAAACAATATCACTTTCATTACAGGTTGCTGGATATACAGGTTGTTTATGTTTTGATTACCATTAAAAACTGTTATGGTTACTATTATATAATTATGTAGTTATTGTTATGGTTACTGTTATGTAATTATTTGGTTACCATTAAAAACTGTTATGGTTACTGTTATGTAATTATTTGTTTATTGTACATGCTTGCCTAAGATGGATGTTTATTATACATGCTTACCATTAAAAATTGTTAGAGGGATATGAGACTAACAGATAATTTCTAGGAAGATTTGTTCCAGATTTTGTTTATTTCGGATTTCGTTGTTTTGTCTTTATGAATTGTGTTTTGTATTTTATTTTTTGGGGATATACACAACATTTTTGTATGGTTTATGAGTTTTTGATGTTTATTGGATCTTATGTAGATGGGATTACATGTAAGACCTCAGTTTTTATGAATAAAGATGAATTTTCTATAATGATCATTTTCGAATATTATAGAATGAATTTAATATAATGTTATAGTTGTGGGTAATATTTATAAATTTTGCAAAGTATGCAAGTTGTCATATTATATTCGATTGGTCGAGAAATATTCTTTTTGTCAGGGAATGTCCGTATGCCGGTACAATTATTGGTGGACCCCAAAACTGAATTATTGTCGGATTGAGAAAACGACAAAAATATTTTATAAAAATAACGGCAAAAGTTTTACCGTTAATACTGTTTAACTACTCGGTAGTAAAAGTGTGACGCCCCCAAAATTAGATTTTCATCACCCATCTTGAGTCGCCAAATACATGGTACAAAATACAAATACAAACTTAACTATACAGCTGTCGTGTAAAGTATGACAAAATATAAATTGAGAGTTTAAATAAGAATACTGCAATTTAGATAATATCCATTCTCAATGGAGTCCTCATAGACAGTATACAAACTCAAATTCAGTCATCGTTATATTTATTGTCACACTATTTAACATAATAGCGAGGACTACTAATGCTATCTTTTGGACCGTCACTCCTTTCTTCGATTCATCCCAGTTATATTCTCATTTCCTGAAGAGAACAGTGAAAGAAAGGGTGAGCTCAACTAGCCCAGTAAGAAATATTATGACTAAGATAATGCAGAATAAATTATCAATAGTCTTCAACAATGTTAAACTGATAAAATACAATAGACATAAGTTTAACTGCAGCGGAATAAGCAATTCATAAGAAGAGTCAAGTAAAGAATAAAATCTACTATCTTCTATGATTTAAAATGTTTTTATCAATTCTTATCACTGTGACTCAGTTTATTAAATAAACCGCATAATCGAATCATCCCTGCACACGTGCCAAGTATATTCATTAAATCATCAATGGTCATGACTATACCGAATAATCCCTGTTCATAATCATACCAAGTCCATCTCTGCACGTAAGCCAAAGATATACAACAATAAAATCAGTGATCAACAATCCATCTTTGCACGTAAGCCAAAGATATACAATTCAATAATCAACAGTCCATCTTCGCACGTAAGTCAAAGATAACTTTCATCATCATATAAGCATGAGGATGATGACAATGATATAAGCATTAATCAAACTAAAACAAGGATAAATGTTAAAGACTTTAAATTTATCCAAATATTATCAATCACTTAATAAACTCCTAATCTAATATTATTAATATAATAACAATATTTTAATCACATCTTAAACTTATAAATAATTTATTTCTATTGTTTACACTTTATCAATAATGCATTTAATCATTTAAAAATGTCATACTCATAAGATTTCATCACCAATGATCAAATCCCTTATCAATAATCTACATATACCTTATATAGGATTTTCAAGCCATAAAATCCTATTTTCCAACTTTGTTACTTCACATAACATATTTAACTCATATGTTCGTAACTAAACTATTTTCATGAAAAATATCAAATCAGTCCCAAAAATATTTTTTTTCTGGTATTAAGCATAATATAGTCCCATATTAAACATATATTTTTTTTGGAATTTTTAAAATTCATTTACTATTTTTCAAAAATCAATTTCTAATTAATTCCTTAAGAAATTAGCTACCTCAAGGTTAACTCCAAAAATTCCCAAATCTTGGAAGAATCTTACACATGTTAACGTAAACTTCCAGTTTAAATTTCATGGTCATCGGAGTTATAGAACTACGGTTATAGCATTTTTCGTCAGAAAAACCTAAATATTAAAATTGTCATAACTTGCTCAATTTAAGTCAAAATGAGCTCCTTTTTGGACAGGAGGTTCTTTATACCATATACTTTCATGTCCCAAAAGGCCAGAATTTTTCTTATAAATTAAGTGGTCGAAAATTCCCTTTTAAAAATAAGATCAATAGCTTTTTGGTAATTTCCAGCTTTTGACTCATTTGCTAAAATCAGTCCACACGAAAATCTACAACTCTTTTTCCAGTGATTCCACTTGGAGATGCTACAAAACTCATAGATCTAACTCTAGGACTTGACCACACTCAAAAATTTGAAATATAATAGGAGATATGGTCAATTGAATTTCATGTTACATTTTTATCAAAATCTGATTTTTTAACCCTTTGTGATTTCTAAGAAAATTTCATGTTTTCATATAATAACCAACATAACTCATCATAACACTTACTAATACTTCATATACCCATGATTTTCATCAGTCCAATACTTTTATTATGACGCTCATCATAATCAACGTAAATAGATCATTTTTATAAAGGATCATTCACCATGCATGCGATAGAGACCGCACAGACAGGTTATTCCAACAGAATAATAAATAACGGAACCAGGTTAGGTGAAATTCACACCGACAGGATGTTCCAACGAAATAAATGAATAATAAAGACGGAACCAGGTCCGACATAAAGCACAGACATGATATTCTAACATAATAATAAAGACGGAACCAGGTCAGGTGAAATTCACACCGACAAGATATTCCAACAGAATATTAAATGCGGAATAATAAATAATGGAGCCAGGTCCGGCGTAAAGCACAGACATGATATTTCGACAGAATAGTAAAGAATTGAATAATAGAAGAATTTTACCATGTATGCGGTACTTCGAATAAACAGGTTATTCCAACATAATAATATAGAATGGAATAACAGAGGGATTTCACCAAGTATAGGGTATGCCGCGTATACATGTTATGTATAGGGTATGCCGCGTATACAGGTTATTCCAACAGAATAATAAAGAATGGAATAACAAAAGTTTTCTTCATGAATAAGAAAGAAATAATACCCCTTACACAATAATGATATCCCTTACCTCAAAAGAAGACTGGATACTGGAATAGTGATGGAGCAGACTTCTCTTCTTCTTTCTCTTTATAGATTTCTCTCGATAATAATGGCTCTAAAGCTTTAGTGAATTGGTGAGAAATGAAGGAAGAATGAGATTCTATTTATAGAAAAACATAGTTTAGATAATTACACGTTTTAGGGCTTAGAATATTACAGTACAATACCTCCAACTTTTATTTTATTTTTAATTCAGTCATCCAAGTATTATCAAACTTGCACCAAATCCCCTAATAGTAAATCATGTGAATCAATAGTAAAATCATGTGACTCAATAGTAAATCACGTGACAAAAATAATTACGATATAGTACCTCCATCTATACCTCCATTTTTAACTTAGTCATGCAAGTATTATCAATCTTGCACCAACTCCCCTAATAGTAACAAGAATGTGAATCAATAGTAAACACATGTGAATAAATAGTTATAATCATGTGAATTAATAGCAATCAATTGCTCATTTATCCGATTAATTACCCGACTGGTCAATATAACCTCCAGACATCAATTTTTATCGAAATAAATGTCGATTTTCTCGAACACAAACAATTCCAACACAATGAAACTATTTTTATCAAAAATATAAAGTTTGAAATTTCGAAGTTTGACTTTTCTCAAAAAAGTCAACTGTTGACCTTTTGACCAAATAGTGAATCCCGGAAAATTTTGTGTTTATAGACTATTTTTACTAATTTTGACGTTCCAGACTCAAATATCACATCCGCGTCTCCAAATTCAACTCTGAACAACATTCATCATTAATATTATAACTCACAATATTTATCAACCAGGTCGTTCCCAGGAAAGAGGGGGCTTTTCGATAAGGATTTCTCCTTATTGGCGCGCAATTAGATGACCAAACCTCTCCTTGACAGAACTTCTAGACATTATAAATATTGCAATTTATTAATATGAATAACTTTGAAAAATTCACATATCACCCTTAACTTTAAACTTTATCAATTTAACCATTTACTAAAATAGAAAAATTGAATACTTTTATTTCATAAAATTCGGGGTCTTACAAAAAGTACAGTAATACGCATGATTGTATAGTAGAACATGGTATTGATTATTAATGCTTACGTGATAAGTCACTCAGTTTTGTTCAATTATTGCTACAGTATTTGTTGTAGAATGTGGCTTATTAATTGGACCCCCTATTTACCCATTTTTCAAAATTGTCGGTAGGAAGTTATCTCAATTTGAGTTTATTACTTATATATATATATATATAAGTTATTATATATATTTTTATAAATGTCAGTATATATATATATATATATATATATATATATATATATATATATATATTTGTGAGTGGGGTGAGTGGTGTAGGTTGGTGTAGGTTTTGGATTTTGGTGGATGTAAGTTACGTAGGAGGGAGGGAGAGTATATATTATTTATATATAATGGAAGTTGACAAAATTGTAAGGATGGAATCTTACAAAAATTATTATGGTGGGAGGTGTTTTTGTTTCAAAGCACCATGTGCCAATTTGTATATATATATATATATATATATATATATATATATATATATATATATATATATATATATTATACTTATTTTACTTGATATATACCATCCGTGATTGCTTCATAATTCATCAGTGAATTCATCATTCAGTACACACGGATCAAATAGTACCCCTTCAATTCTCCTACAAATAGAAGCTCATTCCTTCATTATTTCTTATGAATTCACTAAAACTCTAAAGAGAGAAAATTATAGAGAGAAATAAAAAAGATATTATGCTACTTCCCTACTCTTATATCCAGTTCTTTTACGGTAAGGGGTGTTATTTCTTTTGTATTCAAGAAGAGAACTTCTGTTATTCCATTTCTTTATTGTCCTATTGGAATAACTTGTATATGCGGGCTAACCTATACTTGGTGACATTCTTCTATTATTCTGTCTTTATTATTATTCTGTTCGAACATCATGTCTGTGTGTTTTACACCGGACCTGGTTCCGTCTTTATTATTATTATTATTCTGTTGGAACATCCTGTCTGTGTGTTTTACACCGGACCTGGTTCCATTACTTATTATTCTGTTGGAACATCCTGTCGATTTGAATTTCACCTGACCTGGTTCCGTTATTATTATTCTGTTGGAATAACCTGTCTATGCGAAGTACCGCATGCATGGTGATTTCTTTTGTTATTCCATTTGTTATTATACTCAGTTGGTTAAAATTTTGACATCTGTACTCCATGAAATTAGTGGAATATCCTTGATATTTGCGTTTCATCCAGTATTTTTCATGAAAATATTCTTCTGAGCATTCTTGAATTTTACTCTACAAAGCAGTATCATGTTGACAATTTGGACGTTATCAGTTCCAGAATAAATTCATTCGTGAACTTGTTTTTATTGAATTCTTATATTATTGTCATCATCCTCATGTTTATATTTTTTGAAAGTCATATGTGGCCTGTAGTGCATAGATGGACTTGGTATGATTATGACCAGGGATTATTCGGTATAATCATGACCGTAATGTTACAAATGATGTGGTAAAAGTCCTCATTGGCCGGTAGTACATTGATGGACAGTTGTTGGCATGATTATGACCATTGATGAATACACAAATATCATTGGCCCGTAGTGCATGGAATTTGTGGTCGTGACCCTAATGAATATCATTGGCCGTAGTGCAGGGATGATGTGGATTATTTATTAAGCTGAGTCTCAAGGATAAAAGTGATGAAAAACTTTTTAAATCATAAAAGATAGTAGATTTTATTCTCTACTTGACTCTTTTAATGGATTGCTTATTCCGCTGCAGTTAAACTTGATGTCTATTGTATTTTATCAGTTTAACACTGTTGAGGACTAATGATAATTTATTCTGCATTATCTTAGTCATAATATTTCTTACTGGGCTAGTTGAGCTCACCCTTTCTTTCACTGTTCACTTCAGGAAATGAGAACGTAGATTGGACGAGTCGGGGAACAGAGTGATGGTCCTAGATGGTGTATTAGTAGTCCTCACTATTCTGTTAAATAGTGTGACAATAAATGTAATGAGAACTTATTCTGAGAGTGGATATTGTCTAGAAGACAGTATTTGTATTAAAACTCACAGCTCTGTTGTTGTATTTTAAAGATTGTATTTGTATTTTGTACCATGTATTTGGCGACTCGGAATAGGTGATGTATACCTATTTTGGGGGCATCACAGTTGGTATCAAATCTTAGGGATATGATCCCTGGCTAAGATGTGAGACAAGAACTAGGAGGGGAGAGACGGGGAATTCTTTCGTTAATATGACCTACCTAAGTTTATTTGGTATTTAATTGGTCGGTCAGAATATAAGGATAATATGTGATATGTTATTTAACTCTTGTTTTGTGGCAGTATTTGAAAATGACATCCGTGAATGTTGAGATTATCAATGGAGCACAAGAGGCCGTTGAGTCTCCACAGATCAATAATCAGGATAATGTGCATCAAGAAGGAGACATTCCTCAGGCAAACAACAACACTGACCAAATGATGAATGATGGAATATTCATAGGTTTTATGTAATTCATGCAACAATAGGCGAGAGCGGCTCCTGTCCAAAATACAGATGAAAACACTGGCAACTCTCGGACGGTCACCGCGAAGTAGTTTAAGGAACTGGGACCACCAGAGTTTTTTGGATAGCCAAAACCACTTAAGGCGGACACTTGGATTAAGCAGATCAACAAAATATTTGATGTCTTGAGATGCTCCGAGGAGCAAAAGGTTCCCTTTGCCACCTTCATGTTATGGGCAGAGGCAGATTACTGGTGAGAATCTGTAAAACGTACTCAACCTGCCGCACTTAAGATACCTTGGGAAAAGTTCCAGGAACTATTCAATGACAAGTACTTTCCTGAAAGTATTTGTCACATGAAAGAGGTAGAGTTCATCAAGATGGAACAAAACAACATGACCGTATCGCAGTACGAATCCAAGTTTGCCGAGTTATCCCGGTTTGCGTCCCATTTGGTTGATAATGAGGAGAGAATGACGCGAATGTTTTTAAGAGGTTTGAAACCTGAGATACGTCAATATCTTATCTCTCATAAACTGTGTTTGTATTCAGATGTTGTTAATAGGGCTCAATTATTGGAGCATGATAATGAGTAAACCCAACCAAAAGAGAGCAGTCGGCAAAATGATAATACCAGTGAGAACAGTCATCGAAGCAGTGACAACAAGCGTGGAGGGAATCAACAGGCCATAAATGGTAACCACTTCGATGGTAATCATGGCCAAAACAATAAGAATGGACATTTCAAGAAGAGGAGATTCAACAATGATGGAAAGACGTCAATATCAACACCTGTCGTTAAGGAAGGAGAACGACCACCTATCATATGCTTCAAGTGTGGAGGAGAGGGACACATCAGTCCCAACTGTGCGATGCCATCCAAAGCATGTTACAACTGTGGAAGAGAAGGTCACCTGGACCGATTTTGTTATGCACCGAAGACAAGTCCAGCTGGGATGGAGGCATCAAAGGCCGTCCCAGAAAATTCGAAGCCGATAGTATAAGGGAGAGAGTTTGTTGTAACCTCCCATAAAGCAAGGAACCCGAACGAGGTCATCACGGGTAAGCTAATCATAAACTATAGCGAAGTTTATACTTTATTTGATACTGGTTCTACCCACTCTTTCATTTCTCCTACTTGCGCTCAACGTTTAAATTTGACTCCAGAGAAATTGGACTTTGACTTATCGTTGAAACTCCATTGGGAGAAACCTTCATTACATCCACGGTTTATAAGTCTTGTTTGGTTCAAATCGGTACCCTCACATTACCTGTCGATCTTATTCCATTGAAAATACTTGCATTTGACGTAATTCTAGGGATTGATTAGTTAACTACTCATCATGCAAAAATTGATTATTTTCGTAAGGTTGTTAGCTTTCATATTCCTAACCAACCTATTATGCGAATTCAATCAACCAAACCATTAAAATCAATCACTGTCATCTCAATCCATAAAGCTATTCGTTTATTGAAAAATGGATGTCAAGCTTTCTTAGCTCATGTCACGAATCTAAACAAAAATACGTCAGTTTAGAATGATATTTCTATTGTTAATGAATTTCCTGACGTATTCCCTGAAGAACTTCCTGGCCTACCCCCAGAGCGTGAAATTGAATTTTGTATCGACCTTGAACTCGGTACAAAACCCATTTCCAAAGCCCCATATCAAATGGCTCCTATTAAACTTCAGGAGTTAAAGACCCAACTACAGGAATTGTTAGACATTGGCTTTATTCGTCCTAGTACTTCTCCTTGGGGTGCTCCTGTTCTATTCATGAAGAAGAAAGATGGGAGTATGCGACTTTGTATTGATTATCGGGAATTGAATCATGTCACCATCAAAAATAGGTACCCATTGCCACGTATTGATGACCTGTTTAACCAGTTGAAAGGAGCCAAATCCTTTTCAAAGATTTATCTTCGTTCCAGAAATCATTAGTTGAAGATTAGAACCGATGACATTCCAAAGATGGCTTTCAGAACTAGGTACGGGCATTATGAATTCCTAGTCATGTCCTTTGGATTGACTAATGATCCTGCTGCCTTCATGGATATGATGAACCGAGTATTCAAGGAATATTTGGATCACTTTGTGGTCGTCTTTATTGATGACATCCTCATATATTCCAAAACCCGTAAAGATCATGAGCAACACTTGAGGCTGATACTGCAAAAGCTTCGTGAATATATGCTTTATGCCAAGTTGAAGAAATGCGAGTTCTGGATTGAGGAAGTAGCATTCCTTGGGCACGTGGTATCAAGTCATGGAATATCTGTTAGCCCAGCAAAGATTGAAGCTATTCAAAGCTGGGAGAAACCTAAATCAGTGACCGAAGTACTTAGCTTTCTCGGTTTAGCTGGTTATTATAGGAGATTCGTGGAAGGATTTTCTCGAATCGCTACTCCACTAACTCAGCTGACTCGAAAAGATACAAAGTTTGGTTGGAGCGAGGAATATGAGAAGAGTTTTTAAGAACTTAAGAGGAGACTCATTTCAACACCTGTTCTGACAATACCATCTGGTTCGGAAGGATTTGTCATCTATAGTGATGTTTCGGGCAAAGGTTTAGGATGTGTTCTCATGCAACATGAGAAAGTCATAGCCTATGCCTCACGACAACTCAAAGAATATGAGAGGAATTATCCTACTCATGATCTAGAGTTGGCAGCTGTTGTCTTCGCATTAAAGATTTAGAGGCATTACTTTTATGGGGAGAAAGTGGAGATCTTTACGGATCATAAAAGCCTCAAATATTTCTTCACTCAAAAGGAACTCAACATACGACAACGACGTTGGCTTGAACTATTGAAAGATTATGATCATACCATTCAATATCATCCTAGAAAAGCAAATGTGGTAGCTGACGCATTGAGTTGAAGATCATATGCGGGTATGAGTGTGATATTGTCAACGTAAAGGCCCATTTTGTGCGACTTGCAAAGGATGGAGATAGAGTTAAAGACTCCAGGGACCTATGTTGTGATGGAGAACATACGAGTAGAACCAACTTTAATTAATAAAGTTAAAGCTGCTCAAACTACAGAGCTGGAGCTGATGCGTATGAGGAAGAAAGTACAAGAAGGTGCTATGCCGGAAGCAAGAACCGATGATAAAGGAATACTTCGAGTCAACTCCAGACTTTGTGTTCCTAATGATCCTGAGTTAAAGTATAAAACTATGATGGAGGCACACAACACACCGTTTGCAATCCATCCTGGGAGTACCAAAATGTATCGTAATCTTCGTTATACATTTTGGTGGAGCAATATGAAGAGAGAGATAGCGCTATTTATCTCAAGGTGTCTAACTTGTCAACGAGTCAAGGCGGAGCATCAAGTACCAAAAGGTCCATTTCAACAACTTAAAATTCCAGAATAGAAGTGGGAGCACATTACCATGGATTTCGTTACTGGTCTTCCCAAGGTTTCTCAAGGCATTGATGCAATTTTGGTCATTGTTGATAGATTGACCAAGTCTGCTCATTTCGTACCAATACGAGAAACTTATACACTTGAACGTCTTGCTCGTATGTACATAAATGAAATTGTAAGACTGCATGGTATGCCAGTGTTCATAGTTTTTGATCGATACCCAAGATTCACTTCACAATTTTGGGTTAGTTTGCAAAAAGCTATGGGCACGAATTTACGATTTAGTTCGGCATATCATCCTCAGACACTGGAAGATTTATTAAGACTCTGTGTCCTTAACTTCAAGGGAAGTTGGGATAAGTTCTTACCATTAGTAGAGTTTTCCTACAAAAACAGTTATCAAGCAAGTATTGGCATGGATCCTTTCGAAGCGTTGTATGGAAGAAAGTGTTGTTCTCCAGTATGCTGGGATGAGGTGGGTGAAGCAATGTTGTTGGGACCGAAGATGGTACGTATAACTACGAAAAAGATTCAAGCGATCCGACAACGTATAAATACCTCACAAGATCGACAAAAGAGTTATGCTGATCTTCATCGAAAGGACGTGCAATTCGATATAGGAGATCATGTGTTGTTACGTGTTGCTCCATGGGAAGGAGTTACAAGATTTGGAAAGAGAGAAAAGCTCAATCCTCGATTCATTGGTCCATTTTTAATCCTCGATCGGGTAGGAACTGTGGCCTATAGACTCGCTTTACCGCCTAGTATGTCTCGTGTTCATAACGTTTTTCACATATCCATGTTACGTAAATATGTGGAAGACCCGAACCACATTATTGAGTTAGAACCGGACGAAATAGCAGAAGATTTAACATATGAAAAGGTTCTTGTTCAAATCTTGGATAAGAAGGGACATATTCTACGCTCTAAGATTATACCTCAAGTCAAAATTTTATGGAGGAACCACGATGTTGAGGAAATGACCTGGGAGTTAGAAACTGAAATGAAATCAAGGTATCCTTACCTCTTCGACATACCAGGTACATACTCTAATTTTGAGGACGAAATTTCTTAAGAAGAGGGGGTTGTAAGACCCCAGTTTTTATGAATAAAGATGAATTTTCTATAATTATCATTTTTGAATATTATGGAATGAATTTAATATAATGTTATAGTTGTGGGTAATATTTACAAATTTTGCAAAGTATGCAAGTTGTCATATTATATTCGATTGGTCGAGAAATATTCTTTTTGTCAGGGAATGTCCGTACGACGGTAAAATCATTGGTGGACCCCACAACTGAATTATTGTCGGATTGAGAAAACGACAAAAATATTTTATGAAAATAACGGCGGAAGTTTTACCGTTAATACTGTTGAACTACTCGGTAGTAAAAGTACAGTAATACGCGTGGTTGCATAGTAGCACACGGTATTGATTATTAATGCTTACGTGATAAGTCACTCAGTTTTGTTCAATTATTGCTACAGTATTTGTTGTAGAATGTGGCTTATTAATTGGACCCCCCATTTACCCATTTTTTAAAATTGTCGGTAGGAAGTTATCTCAATTTATGTTTATTACTTATATATATAAGTTATTATATATATTTTTATAAATGCCGATATATATATATATATATATATTTGTGAGTGGGGTGAGTGGTGTAGGTTGGTGTAGATTTTAGATTTTGGTGGATGTAAGTTACGTAGGGGGGAGGGAGAGTATATATTATTTATATATAATGGAAGTTGACAAAATGGTAAGGAAGGAATCTTACAAAAATTATTATGGTAGGAGGTGTTTTTTTTCAAAGCACCATGTGCCAATTTGTATATATAAATATATTATACTTATTTTACTTGATATATACCATCCGTGATTGCTTCATAATTCATCCGTGAATTCATCATTCAGTACACACCGATCAAACAGTACCCCTTCAATTCTCCTATAAATAGAAGCTCATTCCTTCATTATTTCTTACGAATTCACTAAAACTCTAAAGACAGAAAATTATAGAGAAAGAAGAAAAGTATTCTGCTACTTCCCTACTCTTATATCCAGTTCTTTTACGATAAGGGGTGTTATTTCTTTTGTATTCAAGAAGAGAACTTCTGTTATTCCATTTCTTTATTACCTGTATACGCGGGCTACCCTATACTTGGTGATATTCTTCTATTATTCTGTCTTTATTATTATTCTGTTGGAACCTCCTGTCTGTGTGTTTTACACCGGACCTGGTTCCGTCTTTATTATTATTCTGTTGGAACATCCTGTCTGTGTGTTTTACACCGAACCTGGTTCTGTCTTTATTATTATTCTGTTGGAACATCATGTCTGTGTCTTTTACAACGGACCTGGTTCTGTCTTTATTATTATTATTCTGTTGGAATATCTTGTCTGTGTGTTTTACACCGGACCTGGTTCCATTACTTATTATTCTATTGGAACATCCTGTCGGTGTGAATTTTACCTGACCTGGTTCCGTTATTATTATTCTGTTGGAATAACCTGTCTATGCGAAGTACCGCATGCATGGTGATTTCTTTTGTTATTCCATTCGTTATTATACTCAGTTGGTTAAAATTTTTACTTCTATACTCCATGAAATTTGTGGAATATCCTTGATATTTACGCTTCATCCAGTATTTTTCATGGAAATATTCTTCTGAGCATTCTTGAATTTTACTCTACAAAGCAGTATCATGTTGACAATTTGGACGTTATTAGTTCCTGAATAAATTAATTCATGAACTTTTTTTATTGAATTCTTATATCATTGTCATCATCCTCGTGTTTATAATTTTTGAAAGTCATCTGTGGCCTGTAGTGCATAGATGGACTTGGTATGATTATGACTAGGGATTATTCGGTATAATCATGACCGTAATGTTACAAATGATGTGGTAAAAGTCCTCATTGGCCCATAGTTCATTGATGGATAGTTGTTGGTATGATCATGACCATTGATGAATACACAAATATCCTTGGCCCTTAGTGCATGGAATTTGTGGTCGTGACCCTAATGAATATCCTTGGCCGTAGTGTAAGGATGATGTGGATTATTTATTAAGCTGAGTCTCAGCGATAAAAGTGATGAAAAACTTTTTAAATCATAAAAGATAGTAGATTTTATTCTCTACTTGACTCTTTTAATGGATTGCTTATTCCGCTACAGTTAAACTTGATGTCTATTGTATTTTATCAGTTTAACACTGTTGATGATTAATGATAATTTATTGTGCATTATCTTAGTCATAATATTTATTACTAGGCTAGTTGAGCTTACCCTTTCTTTCACTGTTCTCTTCAGGAAATGAGAACGTAGCTGGGACGAGTCGGGGTGTATTAGTAGTCCTCACTATTCTGTTAAATAGTGTGACAATAAATGTAATGGGGACTTATTCTGAGAGTGGATATTGTCTAGAAGACAGTATTTGTATTAAAACTCACAGCTCTCTTGTTGTATTTTAAAGATTGTATTTGTATTTTGTACCATGTATTTGGCGACTCAGAATAGGTGATGTATACCTATTTTGGGGGCGTCACATTACATATTTGATTATATTAGCAGTAATGAAAGTAATATTTTTTGTTGGTTGGTATTTGTTTATTTTAAGTTGTATTTATTCCATTATTTTGAAATATACAGTTGGTAACCAATCATGTATAAAGGGGTAACCAGATAATATTTTGATAGTAACCAGATAGTTACAAGCTTGTATCAAGACATATATCAATTGTTAAATGTACATGTGTGAGTATACATGGGTTGACTAAACAAACAATATCACTTTCATTACAGGTTGCTGGATATACAGGTTGTTTATCTTTTGGTTACCATTAAAAACTGTTATGGTTACGGTTATGGTTATGTAATTATGTGGTTACTGTTAGTGTTATTGTTATGTAATTATTTGGTTACCATTAAAAACTATTATGGCTACTGTTATGTAATTATTTATTTATTATACATGCTTGCCTAAGATGAATGTTTATTATATATGCTTACCATTAAAAATTGTTATGTAATTACTGTTATGTTTGCTTTATATTGGCAACTCATAATGAAATCAGAAATCAAAATATTAATGAATAACAATTTTGGTTATTATACACAATCAAAAATGTTACCAACCATGTGACGCCCCCAAAATAGGTATTCATCACCCATTTTGAGTCGCCAAATACATGGTACATAAATCAAATACAACTTAATTATACAACTTTCGTGTCCAATACAACAAAATATAAACTGAGAGTTTAATCAATAATATTGCCTTCTAGACAATATTCACTCTCAATGAAGTCCTCATAGACAGTATACAAACTCAAATTCAGTCCTCATTACATTTATTGTCACACTATCTAACAGAATAGTGAGGACTACTAATACTATCATTCGGATCATCACTCCATTCCCTGACTCGTCCCAACTACGTTCTCATTTCCTGAAGAGAACAGTGAAAGAAAGGGTGAGCTCAACTAGCCCAGTAAGAAATATTATGACTAAGATAATGTAGAATAAATTATCATTAGCCTACAACAATGTTAAACTAATAAAATACAATAGACATCAAGTTTAACTGCAGCGGAATAAGCAATCCATTAAAAGAGTCAAGTAGAGAATAAAATCTACTATCTTTTATTATTTAAAAGGTTTTTAATCACTTTTATCACTGAGACTCAGCTTAATAAATAATCCACATCATCGAATCACTCCTGCACTACGGCCAAGGATATTCTTTAGTATCACGACCACAAATTATCTATGCACTACGGGCCAAGGATATTCGTGTATCCATCAATGGTCATGATCATGCCAACAACTGTCCATCAATGTACTACGAGCCAATGAGGACTTTTACCATATCATTTGTAACATTACGGTCATGATTACACCGAATAATCCCTGGTCATAATCATTCCAAGTCCATCTATGCACTACAGGCCACAGATGACTTTCAACATAATATAAACATGAGGATGATGACAATGATATAAGAATTCAATAAAACAAGTTCACGAATTAATTTGTCTAGGAACCAATAACGTCCAAATTGTCAACATGATAATTCTTCGTAGAGTAAAATTCAAGAATAATATTCATGCACCAAAAAAATTTGGACAGAAAAGAATCAATTTTTCAACGTGAATAGTACCCCATGAATAGTACTTTGGGAATAGTATCTCGTGAATAGTACCCCGACATGAAAAGTACTCCAAATACCTGAGTGAATAATATTCGGGTTAATAGTAATTTTGGTGAATAGTAACCCATGAATAGTAACTCGTGAATAGTATTTTGGCATGTAAAGTGCCCCAAATAGCCGAGTGTATAATACTAGAGTGAATAGTAACCAGTGAATTATAACTCGTAACAGAAAATACCAAATAAAATGATATTTCATGACGAGTATAGAAGTCTAAACTTTAATCAAATGAGTATAATAAAGAATGGAATAACAAAAGAAATCACCATGCATGCGGTACTTCACATAGACAGGTTATTCCAACAGAATAATAATAACAGAACCAGGTCCGGCGTAAAACGCACAGACAGGATATTCTAACAGAATAATAAAGATGGAACCAGGTCCGGTGTAAAACACACAGACAGGATATTCCAACAGAATAATAAAGATGGAACCAGGTCCGATGTAAAACACACAGACAGGATATTCCAACAGAATAATAAAGACGGAATAATAAAGACAGAACCAGGTCCGGTGTAAAGCACACAGACAGGATATTCCAACAGAATAATAAAGACATAATAATAGAAGAATGTCACCAAGTATAGGTTATTTCGCGTATACAGGTTATTCCAACAGAATAATAAAGAATGGAATAATAGAAGAATTTCACCATGTATGCGGTACTTCGCATAAATAGGTTATTCCAACATAATACTAAAGAATGGAATAACAGAAGAATTTCACCAAGTATAGGGTAGTCCGCGTATACAGGTTATTCCAATAGAATTATAAAGAATGGAATAACAGAAGTTCTCTTCATGAATACAAAAGGAATAATACCCCTTACAGGTACAACAAATAATATCCCTTACCTTTGAAAGAAACTGGATATAGGAGTAGTGAGGTAGAAGGCTTCTCTTCTTCTATAGATTTTTTCTCTACAATTTCTCTCTATAATAATGGCTCTCTAGCTTTTGTGAATTGGTGAGAAATGAAGAAGAATGAGCTTCTATTTATAGGAAAACATAATTTCAATAATTGCACATTTTGGGGCTCAAAATATTACAGTATAATATCTTCCTCTTTTTCTTCCTTTTTAATTTAGTCCTGCAAGTATTATCAAACTTGCACCACCTCCCCTAATAATAAATAATGTGATTCAATAGTAAATTATGTGACTTAATAGTTCTAGACATGTGAAAATACGAATTACAGTATAGTACCTCCATCTATACCTCCATTTTTAACTTAGTCATGCAAGTATTATCAATCTTGCACCAATTGTGAGAACCCAGATTTTATGAACAAATATTTAATTTTCTCAAAATAATTTTTTTTATATTATGATGTGGATTTGATATAATGTTATAGTTGTGGGTAGTATTTATAAATTTTGCAAAGTATGCAAGTTGTCATATTATATTCGATTGGTCGGGAAATATTCTTTTTTTGTCAGGGAATATCCTTACGATGGTGCAATCATTGGTGGACCCCACGACAAAATTATTGTCGGATTGAGAAAACGACAAAAATATTTTTATGAGAATAACGGCGGAAGTTTTACCATTGATACTGTTGAACTACTCGGTAGTAAAAGTACAGTAATACGTGTTGTTGCATAGTAGCACACGGTATTGATTATTGATATTTATGTGAGAAGTCACTCAGTTTTGTTCAGTTATTGTTACAATAGTTGCTGCATAGTATCTCACATTATTTGATTCAATTATTGTTGATTTAAAAGTTTTGTTTTATTCGTATTATTAACGTAATAAAACAGAAACATCTTTTTATATAAAACAGAATACTTTATTAAAGTTATTCTATAAATAGAATATATTATATTATATTATATTATGCATAGTATTTTTTATAGTAAAATCTTTTTATATAAAATAGAATACTTTATTAAAGTTATTCTATAAATAGAATATATTATATTTTATTATGCATAGTTTTTGTATAGTGCCTGCATAGTGTTTTGCATAGTAAAATCTTTTTATATAAAACATAATACTTTATTAAAGTTATTCTATAAATAGAATATATTATATTTTATTATGCATAGTATTTGCATAGTACCTGCATAGTGTTTGCATAGTAAAAATCTTTTTATATAAATAGAATATATTTTATTTTATTTAAAAGTTTTTGCTTTAATTATGGACCGTCAGATTAAAGTAAATCAATCTGGACCGTTCATGGATTAGTTACTATGCATTCCATTTTCCTATAAATAGAAGCTCATTCTTTCATTATTTTCTTACGAATTCACTGAACTCTATAGAGAGAGACTATAGAGAGATAGAAGAAAAGTTTTCTGCTACTTCACTACTCTTATATCAAGTATTATTTTATGTAAGGGGTGTTATTTCTTTTGTATTCAAGAAGAGAACTTCTGTTATTCCATTTCTTTATTGTTCTGTTGAAATAACTTGTATACGCGGGCTACCCTATATTTGGTGACATTCTTCTATTATTCTGTCTTTAATATTCTGTTGGAATATCCTGTCTGTGTGTTTTACATCGGACCTGGTTCTATTTTTATTATTCCGTCTTTATTATTCTGTCGGAATATCCAGTCTGTACTATACGCCGGACCTGGTTACATTTTTATTATTCCGTCTTTATTATTCTGTCGGAATATCCTGTTTGTGCTATACGCCGGACCTGGTTCCATTTTTATTATTTCGTCTTTATTATTCTGTCGGAATATCCTATCTGTGCTATACGCCAGACCTGGTTCCATCATTTATTATTCCGCATTTATTATTCTGTTGGAACATCCTGTCGGTATGAATTTCATCTGACCTGGTTCCGTTATTATTATTATATTGGAATAACCGTCTATGCGAAGTACCGCATGCATGGTGATATCTTTTGTTATTCCATTCGGTATTATACTCAGTTGATTAAAATTTTGACTTCTATACTCTATGAAATTAGTGGAATATCCTTGATATTTGCGCTTCATCCAGTATTTTTCATGGAAATATTCTTCTGAGCATTCTTGAATTTTATTCTACAAAGAAGTATCTTGTTGACAATTTGGACGTTATTGATTCCTGGACAAATTAATTCTTGAACTTGTTTAATTGAATTCTTATATCATTATCATCATCCTCATGTTTAAGTTATGTTGAAAGTCATCTGTGGCCTGTAGTGCATAGATGGACTTGGTATGATTATGACCAGGGATTATTCGGTATAATCATGACCGTAATGTTACAAATGATGTGAAAATTAAAAGTCCTCATTGGCCCGTAGTGCATTGATGGACAGTTTTTGGTATGATTATGGCTATGGATTCTCTTCGGCCAAGGGAGCAAAGATGAATTGTTTTATGGCATGATCAGGACCGTTGATGAAAACACGATTATCTTTGGCCCGTAATGCATGGATAATTCGTGGTCGTGATACTAAAGAATATAATTGGCCTATAGTGCAGGGATGATTTAATGATGTGAATTATTTATTGAGCTGAGTCTCAGCGATAAAAGTGTTGAAAACTTTTTAAATCATAAAAGATAGTAGACTTTATTCTCTACTTGACTCTTTTAATGGATTGTTTATTCCGCTGCAGTTAAACTTGATGTCTATTGTATTTTATCAGTTTAACATTGTTGAAGGTTAATGATAATTTATTCTGCATTATCTTAGTTATAATATTTCTTATTGGGCTAGTTAAGCTCACCCTTTCTTTCACTGTTTTCTTCAGGAAATGAGAACGTAGCTGGGACTAGTCAGGGAACAGAGTGATGGTCCGAGATGGTGTCTTAGTAGTCCTCACTATTCTGTAAAATAGTGTGATAATAAATATAACGAGGACTCTATTTGAGAATGATTATTGTTTGGACAATATTTGTATTTAAACTCAAAGCATATATTTTGTCGTATTTTACACGACTGTTGTATTATTAGTTGGTATTTGAATTTTGTACCATGTATCTGGCGACTCAAGATGGGAGATGTATACCTATTTTGGGGGCGTCACACCAACTCCCCTAATAGTAACAAGAATGTGAAACAATAGTATACACATGTGAATAATTAGTTATAATCATGTGAAATAATAGCAATTAATTGCTCATTTATCCGGTTAAATACCCAATTGGTCAATATAACCTCCAGACATCAATTTTTATCAAAATAAATGTCAATTTTCACTAACACAAATAATTCCAACACAATGAAACTATTTTTATCAAAAATATAAATTTTAAAATTTCAAAGTTTGACTCTTCCCGAAAAAGTCATCTATTGACTTTTTGACCAAATAGTAAAAACTGGAAAATTTTGTGTTTATAGTCTATTTTTACTAATTTCATCGTTCTGGACTCAAATATCACGTCCGCGTCTCCAAATTCAACTCCGAACACAACTTCAATTTTAATAACAATCATCATTAATATTATAACTCACAATATTTATCAACCAGGTTGTTCCCAGGAAAGAGGGGGCTTTCCGATAAGGATTTCTCCATATTGGCTCACAATTAGATTATCTAACTTCTCCTTGACAGGACTTCTAGACATTGTAAATATTGTAATTTATAATATGAATAACTTTGTCGTCTTAATTATTGATTTAATAAAATAACATTTTATGTGCAGATGATATTGTGACAATAATTGAATCAATAATATGAGAAATATGATACAATAATTACTATAGCAATAATTGAGTATAACTGAGTGACTTCTCACGTAAGCATTAATAATCAATACCGTGTGCTACTATGCAACCACGCGTATTATTGTACTTTTACTACCAAGTAGTTCAACAGTATTAACGGTAAAACTTCCGCCGTTATTTTCATAAAAATATTTTTGTTATTTTCTCAATCCGACAATAATTCTGTTGTGGGGTTCATCAATGATTGTGTCATCGTACGAATATTCAATGTTAAAACGAATATTCTCAGACCAATCGAATATTATAAAACAACTTGCGTACTTTGAAAAATTTGTAAATACTACCCACAACTATAATATTATATCAAATTTACTCCATAATATTAAAAAAAATTCAAGTAATTTAAATCTTTATTCATAAAATCTGGGGTCTCACAATCTCCCCTCATGAAATTTTGCCCTCAAAATTTACGTACGTACCTGGTATGTCGAAGAGGTGAGGATACCTTGAATTCATTTAATATTCCAATATAACCTAGAATACCTTTATCGTCGAAAACATTACACGTTGCATACGTGCATGCCCGATGTCCTCCGATTGCCTCTGAATGCACATCAGTCCCTAAATTATCCATTTTAGGACTTGATACCGACCTCAAATCTCAAAACATAAAGAATGAAAGTTGTAGGTCTACTCGTTATCATTCCGAATCATCCTGAATCACCTCAATCGGAGTTCGTATGAAAAAGTTATACCCAATTTACTAAAGGACGTCCGAACAGATTTTGGCTTAACACATGACCAGCGCCTAGGCGCCCAAATTTGGCCTTGGGCAAGCGCCTAGGCACCCGATAACAGAATGTGAGTGCCGAGTCTAGCACCTAGGTGTTCGAATCTTGGCACTTAACTCCAATTTTCCAGATTTTGCAACTTCTGACGCACATACTTCAAATCTTCATACTTCTTCACCCGTTATCAGAATTAGTCCGTTTTCGAGGCTATGGAAAGCTTGTAACATGCTCTATAAAACCCCCATGATTTCAAAAAGTTTTAGATTCATTAATTATTCCAAAATTTGGCTCCAAAGTCCCCCAAGACTAAATTTTTACTAACGACGATACGTGAAAAACGTTATGAACACGCGACATACTTGGCGGTAAAACGAGTTTATAGGACACAGTTCCTACTCGATCAAGGATTTCAAACGAACCAATTAAATTGAGGGTTGAGATTTCCTCTCTTCATCGACTCTTGCTTCTAGAATAACGCCCTCTTGAACCTTCTTCTTCACATTCATCAGCTCCGGGTGCGTAGCTCAAGCGGCTTTAACTTTATCAATTAAAGTCGATTCTACTCGTATATTCGTTATCTTCATGTGGGTCCCTAGAGTCTTTAACTCTATCTTCATCATTTGTAAGTTATACGAAATGAGTCTTTGTGTTAACAACATTGCACTCGTAAATGCATACGATCTTCTACTCAACACGTCCGCTACCACGTTCGCTCTTCCAAGATGATATTGAATGGCACGATTGTAATCTTCAACAGCTCGAGCCAACGTCTTTGGCACATGATACATTCGTTTTAAGTAAAGAAATATTTGAGGGTTTAAGAAATGGGTTTTGTACTGGGGTCAATACAAAATTCAATTTCACGCTCTGGGGGTAGGCTAAGAAGTCTTCAGGAATACTTCAAAAAATTTATTAATAATAGAAGTATCATTCAAAACTGTGACCCTCATCCAAGACTTGGATAACACGTCACATTGATACCTATCAACTTGCCATCGTCATTCACAACGTCTCCTAGGGAAAGTCTGGCTTCGGTGCATTCCATACAAGGAAGTCAACAACAAAAGGATCGGGGCTCTTTACTTATGGATTGATATAACAATGATTGACTTTACTGGTTTGGTTACTTTGAATTCGCATAATAGGTTGGTTAGAAGTATGAAAGCTAACAACCTTACGAAAAGCATGATGAGTAGTTAACCAATCGTTTCCAAAAATCACATCAAAGGCAAGTATTTTCAAAGAGATAAGATCGACAGGTAACGTGAAAGTGTTGATTTGAACAAGATTTATAAATAGTGGAGGTAACGAAGGTTTCTCCCAACTGAGTTTAAACAGATATATCAGAGTCTAACTTCTCTGGAGTTAACTTCAAACATTGAACACAACTAGGTGAAATAAAAGAGTGAGTAGAACCGGTATCTAACACGGTATAGACTTCGCAAGAGTTTATGATTTACTTACCCATGATAACTTTGTTCAGGTTACTAGCTTTTTTGAGAAGTCGCAAAAACGTTCTTCCTGAAACCACCGGCTTTGTTTTGTCCGTATCCGCCTTTGGTGCCACCGTCCCAGATGGACTTGACTTTGGTGCATGACAAAATCGAGCTAAATGACCTTCTCTTCTTGAAATTTTTACTTCTATTATCTTGGCCATGATTATCACCGAAGTGGTTACCATTCTTGGCATGATAATTTCCCCCACGATGGTTATCATCATTCCGATGGCCATTGCCACTTGTATGATTTTTATCGTGTTGTTGGTCGTTACCTTTTACTTGAGCTAAATCAACGCTCTCATGTGCTTCATTGCTTATCTCAGCATTTTCAGATGCTATTCTCAAACACTGTCACAAAACAAGGGTTAATTAATATATCACATATTATCCCTATACTCTGACCGAATAATTAAATACCAAATAAACTTAGGTAGGTCATACTAGCGAAGGAATTCCCCCCGTCTCTCCCCTCCTAGTTCTTGTCTCACATCTCAGCCAGAGATCATATCCCTAAGCTTTGATACCAACTGTGACACCCCCAAAATAGGTATTCATCACCCATTTTGAGTCGCCAAATACATGGTACATAAATCAAATACAACTTAATTATACAACTGTCATGTACAACACAAGAAAACATAAACTGAGAGTTTAATCAAGAATATTGCCTTCTAGACAATATCCACTCTCAATGGAATCCTCATAGACAGTATACAAACTCAAATTCAGTCATCATTACATTTATTGTCACACTATCTAATAGAATAGTGAGGACTACTAATACTATCATTCGGACCATCACTCCGTTCCTCGACTCGTCCCAGCTACGTTCTCATTTTCTGAAGAGAACAGTGAAGGAAAGGGTGAGCTCAACTAGCCCAGTAAAAAATATTATGACTAAGATAATGCAGAATAAATTATTATTAGCCTACAATAATGTTAAACTGATAAAATACAATAGACATCAAGTTTAACTGCAGCGGAACAAGCAATCCATTAAAATAGTCAAGTAGAGAATAAAATCTACTATATTTTATGATTTAAAAGGTTTTTCATCACTTTTATCGTTGAGACTCAGCTTAATAAATAATCTACATCATCGAATCACCCCTGCACTACGGCCAAGAATATTCTTTAGTATCACGACCACAAATTATCCATGTACTACGGGCCAAGGACATTCGTGTATTCATCAATGGTCATGATCATGCCAACAACTGTCCATCAATGCATTACGGGCCAAAGAGGACTTTTACTACATCATTTGTAACATTACGATCATGATTACACCGAATAATCCCTGGTCATAATCATTCCAAGTCCATCTATGCACTACATGCCACATATGACATTCAACATAATATAAACATGAGGATGATGACAATGATAAAAGAATTCCATAAAACAAGTTCACAAATTAATTTGTCCAGGAACCAATAACGTCCAAATTGTCAACATGATACTTTTTTGTAGAGTAAAATTAAGAATAATATTCATGCACCAAAAATAATTTGGACAGAAAAGAATCAATTTTTCATCGTGAATAGTATCCCGTGAATAGTAATTCGAGAATAGTACCTCGTGAATATTACCCCGACATGAAAAGTACTCCAAATATCCGAGTGAATAATATTCAGGTGAATAGTAATTTGGTGAATAATAACACATGAATAGCAACTTGTGAATAGTATTCTGGCATGTAAAGTTCCCCAAATACCCGAGTAAATAATACTAGAGTGAATTGTAACCAGTGAATAGTAACTCATAACAGAAAATACCAAATAAAATGATATTTCATGACGAGTATTGAAGTCAAAACTTTAATCAACTGAGTATAATAAAGAATAGAATAACAAAAGAAATCACCATGCATGTAGTACTTCACATAGACAGGTTATTCCAACAGAATAATAATAACAGAACCAGTTCCGGCGTAAAACGCACAGACAGGATATTCCAACAGAATAATAAAGATGGAACCAGGTCCGGTGTAAAACACACAGACAGGATATTCCAACAAAATAATAAAGACGAAACTAGGTCCGATGTAAAACACACAGACAGGATATTCCAACAGAATAATAAAGACAGAACCAGGTCCGGTGTAAAGCACACAGACATGATATTCCAACAAAATAATAAAGACGAAATAATAGAAGAGTGTCACCAAGTATAGGGTATTTCGCGTATACAGGTTATTCCAACAGAATAATAAAGAATGGAATAATAGAAGAATTTCACCATGTATGCGGTACTTCGCATAAACAGGTTATTCCAACATAATACTAAAGAATGGAATAATAGAAGAATTTCACCAAGTATAGGGTAGTCCGCGTATACAGGTTATTCTAATAGAATCATAAAGAATGGAATAACATAAGTTCTCTTCATGAATACAAAAGGAATAATACCCCTTACAGGTATAACAAATAATATCCCTTACCTTTGAAAGAAACTGGATATAGGAGTAGTGAGGTAGAAGGCTTCTCTTCTTCTATAGATTTTTTCTCTACAATTTTTCTCTATAATAATGGCTCTCTAGCTTTTGGGAATTAGTGAGAAATGAAGAAGAATGAGCTTCTATTTATAGGAAAACATAGTTTCGATAATTGCACGTTTTGGGGCTCGAAATATTATAGTATAATACCTTCCTCTTTTTTTCCTTTTTAATTTAGTCCTGCAAGTATTATCAAACTTACACCACCTCCCCTAATAGTAAATAATGTGATTCAATAGTAAATTATGTGACTTAATAGTTCTAGACATGTGAAAATACGAATTACAGTATAGTACCTTCATCTATACCTCCATTTTTAACTCAGTCATGCAAGTATTATCAATCTTGCACCAACTCCCCTAATAGTAACAAAAATGTTAAACAATAGTATACAAATATGAATAAATAGTTATAATCATGTGAAATAATAGCAATTAATTGCTCATTTATCCGGTTAAATACCCAATTGGTCAATATAACCTCCAGACATCAATTTTTATCGAAATAAATATCAATTTTCACTAACACAAATAATTCCAACACAATGAAACTATTTTTATCAAAAATATAAATTTTAAAATTTTGAAGTTTGAATTTTCCCTAAAAAGTCAACTGTTAACTTTTTGACCAAATAGTAAAAACTGGAAAATTTTGTGTTTATAGTCTATTTTTACTAATTTCATCGTTCTGGACTCAAATATCACGTCCACGTCTCCAAATTCAACTCCGAACACAACTTCAATTTTAATAACATTTATCATTAATATTATAACTCACAATATTTATCAACCAGGTTATTCCCAGGAAAGAGGGGGCTTTCCGATAAGGATTTCTCCATATTGGCGCGCAATTAGATTATCTAACCTCTCCTTGACAGAACTTCTAGACATTGTAAATATTGTAATTTATAATATGAATAACTTTGTCGTCTCAATTATTGATTTAATAAAATAATATTTTATGCAGATGATATTGTGACAATAATTGTATCAATAATATGAGAGATATGATGCAACAATTACTGTAGCAATAATTGAGTATAACTGAGTGACTTCTCATGTAAGCATCAATAATCAATACCGTGTGCTACTATGCAATCACGCGTATTACTGTACTTTTACTACCGAGTAGTTCAATAGTATTAACGGTAAAACTTCCGCCGTTATTTTCATAAAATATTTTTGTTGTTTTCTCAATCCGACAATAATTCTGTTGTTGGGTCCATCAATGATTGTGCCGTCGTACGGATATTCCCTGTTAAAACGAATATTCTCAGACCAATCGAATATTATAAAACAACTTGCGTACTTTGAAAAATTTGTAAATACTACCCACAACTATAACATTATATCAAATTTACTCCATAATATTCAAAAAAAATTCAAGTAATTTAAATCTTTATTCATAAAATCTGGGGTCTCACAAACCATGTTGTTAATGGTTACTCACGGTAAACAATTATACATTCATGTATTTACACTCTTAATTTAACTGCACTATATCAGACCTTTTTTTGGTATTATAATCGGGGGATTATTGCATGTTTTCCCGTTGTGTCCTTTTTCTTGGCACCTGCTGCATTTGTTTTGAATTTTGATTTCAGATCCATGTTTGTTCCTCCCTTTATTTGGTCTCCCCGCTGATCTTCTTGTGTTAGGTGGTTTTATACATATGTTTCTTACTTCTTCTGATACATCCCAGTTTTTTTGTCATCTAACGGCATGATGGAAGTTGAATATGTCTCGACCAAAGTTGTTTTAGTATAATTTTTTGAGAAAAAATTATATCAGCTCAAATTTTATTTGCTCATAACAGTAGCAACGTGCGAACAAGGCATCTCATGGTACTGAAATTTACGGCATGTGCATGTCTTTTGTTCGATGTCCACAATATATTGTTTAGCGACATCATAAATAATGAAAATCATTAAGTTTGATGTCTCAACCTACAACACAAATTAAGTGTGTCGTTAAAATAAAGTACAATTGGAATCATTTTTATTGTCTGAAAACAGAATAAATATAGTAAAGTAAACAAATCAATGTTAGCCAGTAACCAAACTACATAATGTTAGTAACCAGAACATAAAACACATTTTTACATTCATCTTACAGAACAGTAACCATTTGTAACTAATATGTAATCATGAATATAAAAAACATCAGTACAAGTGTACATTAATATGCTTTAGCAACCAAATATACAGTAACCAATTAACTAGTACACAACACCCAATGTATACAATCAGATTAATAGTTGCATGAAGTTAATCAACGTAGTCAATAAGTTACCACCAATATAAAAGAAATAATTATAAAACACAATAACATTATAATTTTATAGAGTAACCAAGTCAGCATTAATCAGTAACCAGTATAATGTTACATAGTAACCAAGTCAACATTAGTCAGTAACCATTATATTGTTACACAGTAAACAATTTAGTATTAGTCAGTAACCAATATAATAATGCACAGTAACTAAGTTAGCATTAATTAATAACCAAGTCAGTATTAGTCAGTAATATTATGCAATAACGATTATAATTTTATCCAGTAACCAAGTCAGTATTAGTCAGTATAATGTTACACAGTAACTAACTCAGCACTAGTTAGTAACCATTATATTGTTACACAATAAGCAATTCAGTATTAGTCAGTAACTGTGACGCCCCAAAAAATAGGTATACATCACCCATCTTGAGTCGCCAAATACATGGTACAAAATTCAAATACAAACTAATAATACAACAGTCGTGTAAAATACGACAAAACATATGCTGTGAGTTTTAATACAAATATTGTCATCTAGACAATATCCACACCAATGGAGTCCTCCTTACATTTATTATTACACTATTTCACAGAATAGTGATGACTACTAATGCTATCAGCTGGACCGTCACCCCGTTCCCTGACTCGTTCCAATTATATTCTCATTTCCTGAAGAGAACAGTGAAAGAAATGGTGATTTCAACTAGCCCAGTAAGAAATATTATGACTAAGATAATGCAGAATAAATTATCATTAGCCTTCAACAATGTTAAACTGATAAAATACAATAGACATCAAGTTTAACTGCAGCGGAACAAGAAATCCATTAGAAGAGTCAAGTAGAGAATAAAATCTACTATCTTCTATGATTAAAAAGATTTTTCATCACTTTTTTCACTGAGACTCAGCTCAATAAATAATTCACATCATCAAATCATCCCTGTACTACAGGCCAAAGATATTCTTTAGTATCACGACCACGAATTATCCATGCACTACGGGCCAAAGATAATTATATTTTCATCAACGGTCCTGATCATGCCATAAATTTATTCATCTTTGCACCCTTGGCCGAAGAGAATCCATAGCCATAATCATACCAAAAATTGTCCATCAATGCATTACGGGCCAATGAGGACTTTTATCAAATCATTTGTAACATTATGGTCATATTTATACCTAATAATCCCTGGTCATAATCATACCAAGTCCATCTATGCACTACAGGACATAGATGACTTTCAACATAATATAAACATGAGGATTATGACAATGATGTAAGAATTTAATAAAACAAGTTCAAGAATTAAATTATCCAGGAACTAATAACGTCTAAATTGTCAACATGATACTTCGTTGTAGAGTAAAATTCAAGAATACTTAGAAGAATATTTTCATGAAAAGATACTGGATGAAGTGCAAATATCAAGGATATTCCACTAATTTCATGGAGTATATAAGTTAAAACTTTAACCAACTAAGTATACAAAGAATGGAATAACAAAAGAAATTACCATACATACGGTACTTCGCATAGACATGTTATTCCAACAAAATAATAAATAACGGAACCAAGTCAGGCGTAATACGCACTGACAGGATAGTCTAGCAGAATAATAAAGAATGGAATAACAACAGAAATCACCATGCATGCGATACTTCGCATAGATAGGTTATTCCAACAGAATAATAAAGACGGAACCAGGTCCGGCGTAAAACGCACAGACATGATATTCCAACAGAATAATAAAGACGAAACCAAGTCTGGCGTAAAACGCACAGACGGGATATTCCAACAGAATAATAAAGAATGGAATAATAGAAGAATTTCACCATGTATGCGGTACTTCGCATAGACAGGTTATTCCAACATAATAACAAAGAATGGAATAACAGAAGTTCTCTTCATGAATACAAAAGAAATAATACCCCTTACCGTAAAAGAAACTTGATATCGGAGTAGTGAAGTAGCAGAATACTTTTCTTCTTTCTCTCTATAATTTCTCTCTCTAGAGTTTCAGTGAATTCGTAAGAAAATAATGAAGGAATGAGCTTCTATTTATAGAAGAATGGACAGCATAGTAACTAATTCATGAACAGTCCAGATTGATTTACTTTTAATCGAACGGTCCATATTTAAAGAAAAATCTTTTAAATAAAATATAATATATTCTATTTATAATCTAATAAAATGAATAACTTTATAAAAGTATTCTATTTTATATAAAAAGATTTTACGATGCAAAACACTATACAGACACTATGCAGGCACTATGCAATACTATGCATAATAAAATATAATATATTCTAATTATTGTCTAATAAAATAAATACCTTTATAAAAGTATTCTGTTTTATATAAAAAGATTTTACTATTAGCCTAATAAAATGAATAACTTTATAAAAGTATTTTGTTTTATATAAAAAATATTTCTGTTTTATTACATTAATAATACTAATAAAACAAAATTTATATAATATATATATATATATAACAATCTACAATAATTGAATCAAATAACGTGAGATACTATGCAACAACTACTGTAGCAATAATTGAACAAAACTGAGTGACTTCTCACGTAAGCATCAATAATCAATACCGTGTGCTACTATGCAACCACGCGTATTACTGTACTTTTACTACCGAGTAGTTCAACAGTATTAACGGTAAAACTTTCGCTGTTATTTTCATAAAAATATTTTTGTCGTTTTCTCATTCTGACAATAATTTCGTTGTGGGGTCCACCAATGATTGCGTCGTTGTAAGAATATTCCCTGATAAAATGAATATTCCCCGACCAATCGAATATAATATGACAACTTGCATACTTTGTAAAAATTATAAATACTACTCACAACTATTATATCAAATCCACACCATAATATTCAAAAATTTATTTTGAGAAAATTAAATATTTATTCATAAAATCTGGGTTCTCACAATCTCCCCTCCTTATGGAATTTCGCCCTCAAAATTTACATACGTACCTGGTATGCTGAAGAGGTGAAGGTACCTTAACTTCATTTCAGATTCTAACTCTTGAGGTATAACCTTTGAGTGTCGAATATAATCCTTCTTATCCAAGATTTTAACACGTATATCCTCATATGTTAAATCATCCGCTATCTCGTCCGGTTCTAAATTAATAATGTGGTTCGGGTCGTCCACATATTTATGTAACATCTATACGTTAAAAATGTTATGAACACGCGACATACTTGGCGGTAAAATGAGTCTATATGTAATATCCCTGAACCCGGGCCCCGAATCGCCGCGGATCCGGTTCACTATTTCTTTCACTAACTAATTGCGGAAGATATAAACATAAATTGTTTATACATTACATTACACACTATTCACCCAAAATCGAGTAACCTTAACTTAATACACATTTCCTAAAATATCTATTACAACAATATTTATCAAATACGCTATTATTACAAACTAGCTGCACTTTATATCCCAAGCTGTACTTGGCTTTACTCGTTTCCTGTATCCACACGCATTCGCTTTATCTGCAATATTTTATCATGATATAGCAAGGGTGAGCATGAAAGTTGCCCAGTAAGTTTTTATACAACAATATAACGATATATCATGATTGAAGAGTATGAATAAAGGGCTTGCTATAATTCATCAATATAATTGAGAACTAGCACGAACAAATTTTTTGACTGAACAAGTATTATACATAAACAAACATTTCTGAACCAACTGGTAATGAAAGTGATCAGCCTTTCATACCTGACTTATACATGCAAGATGTACATATTACAATTTTTCGTGGCAATCAGCAATGATTAACCATCAGCTTGAATAACATATTCTTATTAGAGTTTAGTAAAAGAAAACTTGCCTGAACCGTTGATTACCACACGCAATTTATAACGCTTTACTCGAAGACCTAATATTAATAATATAGATCTCCAATAATTAGAATAATATCATCACAGTATAATACTGTTATATTTATATCCACAGAATAACCTAAACACATAACACATAAGCCTATCATTCTATAACACACATAAGACTAGGTATCAAGTCAAACTATTGCAGTCTGAGTTGAACCCGACACAATTCTAACATCTCGACGGTCTAGTCGGACAAATATCGAGTTTAAGTTTAATTAAACTCTGCCTAAGCACTTAACCGTTAACACAGATAATTTCTAATCAGACAAAACATTTTTCCTAAGCTCGTAATAATTTTCGGATAATTATTACCATTTATCAACATTTTTCAATCCTTAAAACCGTATTTAAATGAATTAAATACCACAAAATTCCTTAATCATTATTATTTATTTAATATAAAATATTAATGAAAATCATTATAATATAATTATAATATATCAAAGTATTTTTAATACCTTAAAATCATAATTATATGATTTTTAAACCATTAAATCAATTATCCAATATTTAATATTAATATTAAAATATTAATATTTTCATGACTAAATATCAAAAGTTATATTTTATAACTTAAAATATTTTTATAACACTTAAATCATTTTTATATGATTTATAAAGCATTAATTCCATTTTCCATAATTTATTTAATATATCTATTAAATAAACTAATTATCATTAATATTGATTAATTAATTAATTTCCTCACAAAATATCAAAAGTTATCAAAAATAACTTAAAATATTTTCTTTTATCATAATATTATTTTTCATGATTTTTCATGAATTAAAAATTATTTTTAAATAATTTATTTAATATTGTAATTAAATAAATAAATACCATTTACATTCCAAAAATACTAAATATTTTTGAAATATACTTAAAATAGTTAAAAACTATTTTTCAGACTTTAAAATAATTTTTCATAATTTATTATGTATTTTTAATAATTAAAAACCATTTTTTTCTAATTTTAAATCATTTTCCGGAAATATAATAAATAATCTATCGCTAAAGGCCTATAGCGACACTTTCTGTCGCTATAGGTGTTCTTGAGTGTTCTTGACAGTGTTCGAGGGTCCTTGTTTGACCATGATTTAATCCGTGTTCCTTATGATTTCTGGGCCTGTGATTGATTTCATGTTGTAGTATTTATGTAATACTACAACTACATATCAAGTTTCATGGCAATCCAACAACTTAAAATCAAGATCTGGGCAGCCAAACGTTCTGATAGACGTGTTCTTCATTTTCTGGGTTACCCAGAAAATGAAGAACAATCAAGGTACCTCCTTTGATTCCTTATAACTTGATGATCGTGCAACGTTTATGAGATCTATCAATTAAAGTTTGTAGACAACATGTAGTACTACAACTATAAAGCATCGGATCATCAAATTAACATCACAAACAAAATATCTAGCTCGGTCAAAGTAGTAGTTCGGACTGTTCTTGAACATTTCTGGGTTTTCCAGAAATGTTCTTGAACAGCTTGGTCAACGTTAGTTTGACCATTAATTTCTACGATTACGATACGGATCTGGTTGATCTAAAGCCTTTAGCATGTAGCTTACACAACAAACTACAAGTATCAAACAACAACATGGCCTAAACAGCTACACATAGTGAGATCAAGACTCGGCAAAGGTTGTCAGAAACCATCTAGGTTTCTGGTAGGTTTCTGGGTTTACCCATATTTTTGGCCAGTCAACGACGTTTGACTGCATATAACTTAAGATCTAGACAAGATCTGGACTTGATTCAAGTTGGAAATGAAAGATCTCATGACATAGAATAGATCTATAGCATCAAACACACAAAGATCTACGAGGTCTGACATAAGGCTGTCAGACTCAAATTTCTAGATTTCCAGATTTCTATAAACATTAGATCCGAGCATCTAGGTGTTATGGATCCATGATCCAACAACCCAGATCTCTAATAGACACCTTATAACACATATTTAACCATCAAATAACAACATTTAACATAAGATCAAGGATTTAAAAAAATTAGGGTTTATACCACTTTGAGCTTTGATCCAAGATTCTGACTTGTTGATCTGTTTCTGGTACACGTAGGACTTCAATATATGACTGATTTATCACCAAATTTCGTAGGTGTTTGAGAGAGAAGGTCTTGGATGATGGTTATGAAAAAAATGAGCAACTAAGAACACTTTTCTCTCTCTAACTCTTTATATATAATATCAAGTCCTAGATCTGATGTTGCCAGCTGAGTTGCTGAGATTATGAGCACATTCTAGGGCTAGGGCTAGGGTTGCTCAACAACTCAAGATCTTGCCAAGATTTGCAAGCTAATCTTTTAAAAATGTGACATAAGGGCATTTTTGTCCTTTCCATTTATTTTCTAGATTTTGTATTAGATGAAACCCTTAGGGTTTAGGCTTTGGAGTATTCTAGGGTTTAGATTTTTTTAACCCTTAACTTTGCAAATTTAATTTCTAACATTTCCGAATTTCGGTTATAAAAACTAGAAAATTAACATTTCTAACTTATAATTAGTATTTACTAATTATATTAAAATTCCTTAATCATAAATTCATTCTTGTTAATTAGGATTAGCATTTCCTAATTAAAATCGCTAATTAGGCAATTAGGGTAAAAATCACAGATTAGGGTTTATAACCCATAAATTAGGGTTTTCTAATAGAAAATTTAATTTTCTAATTTAGAAATTAAATATTCGTAATTAGATTAGGGTTTTCTAATTACTCAAAAATTAAAATAATTAGGACTAGGGTTTCCTAATTAGCATTGCTAATTTTAGCAATTAAATCCTACATTTTAGCATTAGGGTTTCTGACGGAATAATTAGGGTTCCAAAAATTTGAAATTAGGGTTTGTTAATTAATTAACCTTTACCCTAATTAATACTTAATTAATACCACACTTAAGCATTAAAATTCTCCGTTATATTCCCAGATTAGGGTTTCATTTTATCAGATTCTGAAATTAGGGTTTTCAGATCTGGTATTAAGGTTGCTAATAATCAACTAGAATTTCCAGTAATTCATTTAGGGTTTTCCTAATTAATTAAATATATTGGCGTTTAACCTTGTACATAACATTGCATTCCCAATCTAGGGTTTTAAATATCCGATTTAGGATTTCGAACACCCAGAACTGAAACTAGGGTTTCCAGAACCAATTTCTAGGGTTTCTTATTAGACGTTAGGGTTTTCTATCTGAACGTTGACGTTCTTAAAATAAACTTAGGGTTTGTCACAGATATAATTTATCTGATCAACCCATGACCCTTAACCACATTCTGAACACATCATTAACCATATACACAGAGCATATTCACATAAACACTTAATCCAGAATAATTCACCTATTTCCTTTTTTAAAATTTTGAAACCCTCAAATTTCTATCCCAATAACATCAAACGCATACACTTATTTTCTTTCTAGGTCTATTATTTAACCTTAAATCAATCATTTAAGATTCTCATAAATTGTCTAAATTCTCGGGTTGTCACATTCACCCCTCCTTCTAAGAATTTCGTCCCCGAAATTCACCTTACACCTTACACCGTTCACACATATTATCACATGCTACCCAATACACCACTCACAAGGGTAAAAGGTTTAAAATTATGCTGAGGGGTCATATAAACCATGAACACATAGATTTGACGGTATTCATACCGCAAAACAAAACATCACTTGGTCTGTTTACAATCACAAAGAAGGTAAACTACCATTACTAGTACTTTAGGTGATTAGCCCATCGTACAGTTACGTCATGCATAACGTATTTTTTTTTAGCGAATATTTACGCTATTAGATTGGATTTATTTATCCAAACAACATAGTTCACCTCAGTCTTATCATAGGATTCAGCACCAAAATAATTTGGTTCAGGAAATTTCTTTCAATAAACACTTGGAGTTTTTTGAAAACATTTTTGAGAATGACGTCATGATGCCGTACTGTATTTACAGTCCGTTGAGAATTCCGTCATTTGGTGATTTTATCATGCTACATCATACCATAGTGGAATAGTGACTTTAAGTCAAATTCACACGAAGTAATACTGCATTGATGACTCCATCATTTTTATCATCTCTGCACCAGGTCACATGGTACATAAGTGATAAATAAAAACATTTTTTTTAAAAGGCACAAAGTGTGTATTTATCTTGATGTCAAAATTTTGAAATCTAGCATAAATAGGGGTTTAGGAAAACCTAAGTCTCCACTAATGATCATATGTTTAACATTCTATCTGTTCCTATTATCCTCAATACTCCATTCACACATAACTATACCCAGTTCATAAAGTCACACTTATGAGTTCATAACCTGGCCACAGTTATATGAGTTTAAGAACTTTCCTAGACAGACCTTTGGCGTCCATTCGCTGAGGGGTTCATAAACATTTCATATAACTATGCGTCAAGAATGTCACATAATTATGAGTTTTAAGAACTCGTACTTAAACCTATATTTTCTACTTATGACCTATCTATCTGTTATACACATGAGAAAGGAATCACCCTCTTAACACGCATATAGCAAATAGCGTGACACAAACATTTCAATGATTATCAATGCCAGAAACTAAGTGGTTGTCAAACCAAACTCGGCCACTAATCAATATAGGAAGCTAAGTGAACAATTCCCCGCCCATACAAAGAATTGGTCAACCTAACCACTACATCGACCAGGAAGCTAAGTGATTCTAAAACCAAGTACAAATTCCCCGCCCATACAAGGAATCATACAACTCAGCGGCTGACACGAGTCCTCAATTGAAATCCCCACCTAATCTTAACTCCCTTTTTCAATACGAATTCAATTCGTATTCATAATACATAACTCTTTTACGAGTTTTCATAGTACTATTTCATAGTACAACTGATACACAACATCTTGCTGTAAACTTTTCAATCATCAGATTGATTCTTATCCCATATCATAACCTTATTAGATCACGGGGTGATCTTAACGTATACATTACGATTCAATTCCATGTCTTGATCGTTTTCAATCATTAGATTGATTCTTTCTAACTGTCATAACCTTTATCAGATCACGGGGTGATCTTATCGTATATATTACGATTTATTTCCATGCACTATGATCGTTTTGTTTTACGATCTTCTATCCCAGCACTTTAAGTCCTTTAGACTCAATCTATTTACCATTAATGTTCAACTTTATTATCAGAGTTAGGGAACTCTGTACTTTACACTCGCCGAGATTCGTCTTTGAATCTTACTGACCAACTAACTCTATTTGAGTTAGTCTTATCCTAATCACTGCGGTTATTGGTCTCAGGTATTCCTATCTAAGCTTCATAACCAACAGCTCTGAGACCAACTGTAATATCCCTGAACCCGGGCCCCGAATCGACGCGGATCCGGTTCACTATTTCTTTCACTAACTAATTGCGGAAGATATAAACATAAATTGTTTATACATTACATTACACACTATTCACCCAAAATCGAGTAACCTTAACTTAATACACATTTCCTAAAATATCTATTACAACAATATTTATCAAATACGCTATTATTACAAACTAGCTGCACTTTATATCCCAAGTTGTACTTGGCTTTACTCGTTTCCTGTATCCACACGCATTCGCTTTATCTGCAATGTTTTATCATGATATAGCAAGGGTGAGCATGAAAGTTGCCCAACAAGTTTTTATACAACAATATAACGATATATCATGATTGAAGAGTATGAATAAAGGGCTTGCTATAATTCATCAATATAATTGAGAACTAGCACGAACAAATTTTTTGACTGAACAAGTATTATACATGAACAAACATTTCTGAACCAACTGGTAATGAAGGTGATCAACCTTTCATACCTGACTTATACATGCAAGATGTACAGATTACAATTTTTTGTGGCAATCAGCAATGATTAACCATCAGCTTGAATAACATACTCTTATTAGAGTTTAGTAAAAGGAAACTTGCCTGAACCGTTGATTACCGCACGCAATTTATAACGCTTTACTCGAAGACCTAATATTAATAATATAGATCTCCAATAATTAAAATAATATCATCACAGTATAATACTGTTATATTTATATCCACAGAATAACCTAAACACATAACACATAAGCCTATCATTCTATAACACACATAAGACTAGGTATCAAGTCAAACTATTGCAGTCTGAGTTGAACCCGACACAATTCTAACATCCCGACGGTCTAGTCGGACAAATATCGAGTTTAAGTTCAATTAAACTCTGCCTAAGCACTTAACCGTTAACACAGATAATTTCTAATCAGACAAAACATTTTTCCTAAGCTCGTAATAATTTTCGGATAATTATTACCATTTATCAACATTTTTCAATCCTTAAAACCGTATTTAAATGAATTAAATACCACAAAATTCCTTAATCATTATTATTTATTTAATATAAAATATTAATGAAAATCATTATAATATAATTATAATATATCAAAGTATTTTTAATACCTTAAAATCATAATTATATGATTTTTAAACCATTAAATCAATTATCCAATATTTAATATTAATATTAAAATATTAATATTTTCATGACTAAATATCAAAAGTTATATTTTATAACTTAAAATATTTTTATAACACTTAAATCATTTTTATATGATTTATAAAGCATTAATTCCATTTTTCCATAATTTATTTAATATATCTATTAAATAAACTAATTATCATTAATATTGATTAATTAATGAATTTCCTCACAAAATATCAAAAGTTATCAAAAATAACTTAAAATATTTTCTTTTATCATAATATTATTTTTCATGATTTTTTATGAATTAAAAATTATTTTTATATAATTTATTTAATATTGTAATTAAATAAATAAATACCATTTACATTCCAAAAATACTAAATATTTTTGAAATATACTTAAAATAGTTAAAAACTATTTTTCAGACTTTAAAATAATTTTTCATAATTTATTATGTATTTTTAATAATTAAAAACAAATTTTTTCTAATTTTAAATCATTTTCCGGAAATATAATAAATAATCTGTCGCTAAAGGCCTATAGCGACACTTTCTATCGCTATAGGTGTTCTTGAGTGTTCTTGAGTGTTCTTGACAGTGTTCGAAGGTCCTTGTTTGACCATGATTTAATCCGTGTTCCTTATGATTTCTGGGCCTGTGATTGATTTCATGTTGTAGTATTTATGTAATACTACAACTACATATCAAGTTTCATGGCAATCCAACAACTTAAAATCAAGATCTGGGCAGCCAAACGTTCTGACAAACGTGTTCTTCATTTTCTGGGTTACCCAGAAAATGAAGAACAATCAAGGTACCTCCTTTGATTCCTTATAACTTGATGGTCGTGCAACGTTTATGAGATCTATCAATTAAAGTTTGTAGACAACATGTAGTACTACAACTATAAAGCATCGGATCATCAAATTAACATCACAAACAAAATATCTAGCTCGGTCAAAGTAGTAGTCCGGACTGTTCTTGAACATTTCTGGGTTTTCCAGAAATGTTCTTGAACAGCTTGGTCAACGTTAGTTTGACCATTAATTTCTACAATTAGGATACGGATCTGGTTGATCTAAAGCCTTTAGCATGTAGCTTACACAACAGACTACAAGTATCAAACAACAACATGGCCTAAACAGCTACACATAGTGAGATCAAGACTCGGCAAAGGTTGTCAGAAACCATCTGGGTTTTTGGGTTTACCCATATTTTTGGCCAGTCAACGTCGGTCAACGACGTTTGACTGCATATAACTTAAGATCTAGACAAGATCTGGACTTGATTCAAGTTGGAAATGAAAGATCTCATGACATAGAATAGATCTATAGCATCAAACACACTAAACATCTAACACACAAAGATCTACGAGGTCTGACATAAGGCTGTCAGACTCAAATTTCTAGATTTCCAGATTTCTATAAACATTAGATCCGAGCATCTAGGTGTTATGGATCCATGATCCAACAACCCAGATCTCTAATAGACACCTTATAACACATATTTAACCATCAAATAACAACATTTAACATAAGATCAAGGATTTAAAAAAATTAGGGTTTATACCACTTTGAGCTTTGATCCAAGATTCTGACTTGTTGATCTGTTTCTGGTACACGTAGGGCTTCAATATATGACTGATTTATCACCAAATTTCGTAGGTGTTTGAGAGAGAAGGTCTTGGATGATGGTTATGAAAAAAATGAACAACTAAGAACACTTTTCTCTCTCTAACTCTTTATATATAATATCAAGTCTTAGATCTGATGTTGCCAGCTGAGTTGTTGAGATTATGAGCACATGCTAGGGCTAGGGCTAGGGCTAGGGCTAGGGTTGCTCAACAACTCAAGATCTTGCCAAGATTTGCAAGCTAATCTTTTAAAAATGTGACATAAGGGCATTTTTGTCCTTTCCATTTATTTTCTAGATTTTGCATTAGATGAAACCCTTCGGGTTTAGGGTATGAAGTATTCTAGGGTTTAGATTTTTTTTTAACCCTTAACTTTGCAAATTTAATTTCTAACATTTCCGAATTTCGGTTATAAAAATTAGAAAATTAACATTTCTAACTTATAATTAGTATTTACTAATTATATTAAAATTCCTTAATCATAAATTCATTCTTGTTAATTAGGATTAGCATTTCCTAATTAAAATCGCTAATTAGGCAATTAGGGTAAAAATCACAGATTAGGGTTTATAACCCATAAATTAGGGTTTTCTAATAGAAAATTTAATTTTCTAATTTAGAAATTAAATATTCGTAATTAGATTAGGGTTTTCTAATTACTCAAAAATTAAAATAATTAGGACAAGGGTTTCCTAATTAGCATTGCTAATTTTAGCAATTAAATCCACATTTTAGCATTAGGGTTTCTGACGGAACAATTAGGGTTCCAAATATTTGAAATTAGGGTTTGTTAATTAATTAATCTTTACCCTAATTGATACTTAATTAATACCACACTTAAGCATTAAAATTCTCCGTTTTATTCTCAGATTAGGGTTTTATTTTATCAGATTCTGAAATTAGGGTTTTCAGATCTGGTATTAGGGTTGCTAATAATCAACTAGAATTTCCAGTAATTCATTTAGGGTTTTCCCTAATTAATTAAATATATTGGCGATTAACCTTGTACATAACATTGCATTCCCAATCTAGGGTTTTAAATATCTGATTTAGGATTTCGAACACCCGGAACTGAAACTAGGGTTTCCAGAACCGATTTTTAGGGTTTCTTATTAGACGTTAGGGTTTTCTATCCGAATGTTGACGTTCTTAAAATAAACTTAGGGTTTGTCACAGATATAATTTATCTGATCAACCCATGACCCTTAACCACATTCTGAACACATCATTAACCATATACACAGAGCATATTCACATAAACACTTAATCCTGAATAATTCACCTATTTCCTTTTTTAAAATTTGAAACCCTCAAAATTCTATCCCAATAACACCAAACGCATACATTTATTTTCTTTCTAGGTCTATTATTTAACCTTAAATCAATCATTTAAGATTCTCATAAATTGTCTAAATTCTCGGGTTGTCACACTATAGGCCACAGTTCCTACTCGATCGATGATTTTAAATGGGCCAATAAAATCAAGGGTTGAGATTTCCTCTCTTCGTCAATTCTTGCTTCTAGAATAACGCCTTCTTGAACCTTCTTCATTCATCAGCTCTGAGTATATAGCTTGAGCGACTTTAACTTTATCGATTAAAGTCGATTCTAATCGTATATTCGATATCTTCACGTGTGTTCGTATATTCGCACTCATAAACACATACGATCTTCTACTCAACACGTCAGCTATCACGTTTGCTTTCCCACGATGGTATTGAATGGTACGATCGTAATCTTCAATAGCTTGAGCCAACGTTTTTGGCGCATGTTACGTTCGTTTTAGTTGAAGAAATATTTAAGGGTTTTAGAAATGGGTTTTGTATTGGGGTCAATACAAAATTCGATTTCACGCTCTAAGGGTAGGCTAAGAAGTCTTCAAGAATACGTCAAGAAATTTATTAACGATAGAAATATCATTCAAAACTGTGACCCTCATCCAAGACTTGGCTAGTAAGTCACATTGATACCTATCAACTTGCCATCTTCATTCACGATATCGCCTACAGAAAGTCTAGTTTCGGTGCATTCCACACAAGGAAGTCAACAACGAAAGGATCGGGCTCTTTACTTATGGCTTGATATGACAATGATTGACTTTAGTGGTTTGGTTACTTTGAATTCACATAACAGGTTGGTTAGGAGTATGAAAGCTAACAACCTTACGAAAAGAATGATAAGTATTTAACCAATCGTTTTCAAAAATTACATCAAAGGCAAGTATTTTCAAAGAGATAAGATCGAAAGGTAACGTGAAAGTGATGATTTGAACAAGATTTATAAATAGTGGAGGTAACGAAGGTTTCTCCCAACTAAGTTTAAACAGATATATCAAAGTCTAACTTCTCCGGAGTTAACTTCAAACATTGAACACAACTAGGTGAAATAAAAGAGTGAGTAGAACCGTTATCTAACACGGTATAGACTATGCAAGAATTTATGACTAACATACCCGTGATAATTTTTATTCAGGTTTCTCGTCACGAAAAAAAAATGCTCTCTCTTAAACTACCGGCTTTAGCTTTTCTGGGACATCCTTTGACATCACTATCCCAGCTGGACTTGACTTCACCATACGAAAAAATTGAGCTAAGTGACCTTCTCTTCCGCAATTAAAACACGCTTTGGATTGATGCGTATAGTTTGGACGGATGTGTCCCTCCTGTCCGCATTTGAAACATACGACCGGTGGTCGTTCTTCTTCCTTTGAAACGGGTGCTGATGCCGATGTCTTCACGTCATTGTTGAACCTTCTCTTCTTGAAATGTCCATTCTTATTATTTTGGTCATGATTACCACTGAAGTGGTTACCATTTCTGGCATGTTGATTCCCTCCATGCTTATTATCACCGCTTTGATGACTTTTATCATCGGTATTATCATTTTGCCGGCTGCTCTATTTTGGTTGGGTTGACTCGTTATCGCGCTCCAATAACTGAGCCTTATTAACAACATCTGAATATAAACACAGTTTATGAGAGATAAGATATTGATGTATCTCAGGTTTCAAACCTCTTAGAAATATTCACGCCATTCTCTCCTCATTATCAACCAAATGGGACGCAAATCGGGATAACATGGCAAACTTGGCTTCGTACTGCGACACGGTCATGTTGTTTTGCTCCAACTTAATAAACTCCACATCCTTCATGTGACGAATACTTTCGGGAAAGTAATTGTCGTTGAACAGCTCTTGGAAGTTCTCCCAAGACATCTTGAGTGCGTCAGTCTGGGTACGTTTTACAGATTCCCACCAATAATCTACTTCTTCATGCAACATAAAGGTGGCGAATGGAACCTTTTGCTCCTCTAAGCATTCCAAGACATCAAATATCTTGGTAATCTTCTTTATCCATGTCTCTGCCTTAAGTGGCTCTGGCTTTCCCACAAACTCCAGTGGTCCTAGCTCCTTGAACTGCTTAGCGGTGACCAACCGTGGGTTGCCATTTTTTCCTCCTGCATTATGAATAGGAGTTTCTCTCGTTTGGTATTACATAAATTCTAAAAAACTCCTAAACATACCGTCGTTCGTCATTTGGTCACTGTTGTTGTTTACCTGAGGATTGTCGCCTTCCTGATGCACATTATCCTGACTATTGATCTGTGGAGACTCAACGGTCTACTATGCTCCATTGATATTCTCAACATTCTCGAATGTCATTTTCAAATACTGCCACAAAACAAGAGTTAAATAACATATCACATATTATCCCTATACTCTGACCGACTAAATAAATACCAAATAAACTTAGGTAGGTCATACTAGCGAAAGAATTCCCCGTCTCTCCCCTCCTAGTTCTTGTCTAACATCTTAGCCAGGGATCATATCCCTAAGCTTTGATACCAACCTTGACGGCCCCAAAAATAGGTATACATCACTCATCTTGAGTCGCCAAATACATAGTACAAAATTCAAATACAAACTAATAATACAGCAGTCATGTAAAATACGACAAAACATAAGTTGTGAGTTTTAATATAAATATTATCATCTAGACAATATCCACACCCAATGGAGTCTTCATTACATTTATTATTACACTATTTCACAGAATAGTGAGGACTACTAATGCTATCATCTAGACCGTCACCCCATTCCCTGACTCGTTCCAGCTATATTCTCATTTCCTGAAGAGAACAGTGAAAGAAAGGGTGAGCTCAACTAGTCTAGTAAGAAATATTATGACTAAGATAATGCAGAATAAATTATCATTAGCCTTCAACAATATTAAACTGATAAAATACAATAGACATCAAGTTTAACTGCAGCGGAACAAGCAATCCATTAGAAGAGTCAAATAGAGAATAAAATCTACTATCTTCTATGATTTAAAAGGTTTTTCATCACTTTTATCGCTGAGACTCAGCTCAATAAATAATCCACATCATCAAATCATCCCTGCACTACAGGCTAAAGATATTTCTTAGTATCACGACCACGAATTATCCATGCACTACGAGCCAAAGATAATTGTGTTTTCATCAACGGTCTTGATCATGCCATAAAACAATTCATCTTTGCACCCTTGGCCGAAGAGAATCCATAGCTATAATCATACCAAAAACTGTCCATCAATGCATTACGGGCCAATGAGGACTTTTATCACACCATTTGTAACATTACGGTCATGATTATACCGAATAATCCCTAGTCATAATCATACCAAGTCTATCTATGCACTACAGGCCACGGATGACTTTCAACATTATATAAACATGAGGATGATGACAATGATGTAAGAATTCAATAAAACAAGTTTAAGAATTAAATTATCCAGGAACTAATAACGTCCAAATTGTCAACATGATACTTCTTTGTAGAGTAAAATTCAAGAATGCTCAGAAGAATATTTCCATGAAAAGATATTGGATGAAGCGCAAATATCAAGGATATTCCACTAATTTCATGGAGTATAGAAGTTAAAACTTTAACCAACTAAGTATAATAAAGAATGAAATAACAAAAGAAATTACCATACATACGGTACTTCGCATAGACATGTTATTCCAATAGAATAATAAATAACGGAACCAAGTCAGGCGTAATACGCACTGACAGGATAGTCCAACAGAATAATAAAGAATGGAATAACAATAGAAATCACCATGCATGCGGTACTTCGCATAAACAGGTTATTCCAACAGAATAATAAAGACGGAACCAGGTCCGGCGTAAAACGCACAGACAGGATATTCCAACAGAATAATAAAGACGGAACCAAGTCTGGCGTAAAACGCACAGACGGGATATTCCAACAGAATAATAAAGAATGGAATAATAGAAGAATTTCACCATGTATACGGTACTTCGCATAGACAGGTTATTCCAACATAATAACAAAGAATGGAATAACATAAGTTCTCTTCATGAATACAAAAGAAATAATACCCCTTACCGTAAAAGAAACTTGATATCGGAGTAGTGAAGTATCAGAATACTTTTCTTCTTTCTCTCTATAATTTCTCTTTCTAGAGTTTCAGTGAATTCGTAAGAAAATAATGAAGAAATGAGCTTCTATTTATAGAAGAATGGACTGCATAGTAACTAATTCATGAACGGTCCAGATTAATTTACTTTTAATTGGACGGTTCATATTTAAAGCAAAATCTTTTAAATAAAATATAATATATTCTATTTATAATCTAATAAAACGAATAACTTTATAAAAGTATTCTGTTTTATATAAAAAGATTTTACTATGCAAAATACTATGCAGACACTAAGCAACACTATGCAATACTATGCATAATAAAATATAATATATTCTAATTATTGTCTAATAAAACAAATACCTTTATAAAAGTATTTTATTTAATATAAAAAGATTTTACTATTAGCCTAATAAAACGAATAACTTTATAAAAGTATTCTGTTTTATATAAAAAGCTTTTCTATTTTATTACATTAATAATACTAATAAAACAAAATTTATATATATATATATATATATATAACAATCTACAATAATTGAATCAAATAACGTAAGATACTATGCAGCAACTACTGTAGCAATAATTGAACAAAACTGAGTGACTTCGCACGTAAGCATCAATAATCAATATCGTGTGCTACTATACAACCACGCGTAGTTCAACAATATTAACGGTAAAACTTCCGCCGTTATTTTTATAAAATATTTTTATCGTTTTCTCATTTCGACAATAATTCCGTTGTGGGGTCCACCAATGATTGCGCCATTGTACGAATATTCCCTGATAAAACGAATATTCCCCGACCAATCTAATATAATATGACAACCTGCATACTTTGTAAAAATTATAAATATTACCCACAACTATTATATCAAATCCACACCATAATATTCAAAAATTTATTTTTATTCATAAAATCTGGGTTCCCACAGTAACCAATATAATGTTGCACAATAACTATGTTAGCATTAGTCAGTAACTAAGTTAGTATTAGTCAGTAATAATTGCAATTATTTTTAATGTTGTTAAAATTATCAGCATCTACAAGTAACCAATAGTGAACAAATAGGTTTCCATAAAATGCAAATGCAACTTAGGATGCAATAATTTAAAATTTGTATTAATTACCTTAAGTATCTTTGATTTAATGATATTAGATTGCAACTTTCTCTTAATTGTTGTGGAAAGTGTTGTGAATGTTGATATGGTTGCTTGTTTGTTTTTGAAATACCATCTTTGAACTAGAAAACGTAGGCATTCAATCATTGACGCAACTGGAAGATCCCTGATAAACTTGATTGCATTGTTAATAGATCTGGCGGTGTTTGAAGTCATTGTTGAGTACCTGCTTACAGACCCATGGAGCCTGGTGCACTTCTCCAACTTGACCTCTTCCTCTAAATATGTCCTTATTCGAGGATTAATGGCATCAAGTTCAGCCATGTGTTTGTTGAATTGTTCAACAGTGTAAGCTCTACATGCCCCGTTGTAAGCCTGTTTAACTTTTTCTCATCTCTTTTTGAATCTGTTTTTTATATTTTTCAGTATATATTAAGTGCAGGAACCATGCATGACATCCAGAAACAAAAAATTCAGTCTTTGTATAATGGCTTCATGTTTATCTGAAATAATACATTGACCTTCCCTAACTCCACAATCAATTCTCAAATTTACGAAAAACCATCTCCAAGACAATTATTTTCGCTTTCAACCACTGCTAAAGCAATCAGAACAATGTTTTGGTTTGTATCTTGTGTGTTTGCTATCAGTAGTGTCCCCCCGTAAGTTGATTGTATAAACGTGACATCGATTACAATGATTGGAAAACAATGGTACCATGCTTGAATGGATGCTCCAATGACAAAGAATAAATACTTGAAATGACCATTTTTTTTCAACTCAAAGGCTGTGACGGAACCTGATATGAAACATCATCATTATCATTAGAATTACAAGTAGTATACAGTATCCAAATCACTAGTAATCGGTAACAATTCATGTGGTTAATGGTATCCAACTAATTACCATATTAATGTTTCTAATACAGTGCATTTGGTGTACAGAATTTAATTAATGTGTAATCTTTTGTGTAGATATTTATGATACACAAAATATTAATTCACATAGGTTGATTTTACATTACATTTAGTAACTAAACATGCATATTAAGGTAACCAAATCAGTTGAATTGGGTAACCAACTAATCATGAAAAACCAATAAAATATTTTAAAGTGTTATCTGGATTTGTTTTCTTCAACATGTGTAACCATGATGGAATAAGTGAGTAGTCGTGTGGATTTCCTCTCACCTTTTCCAACGCTTTCTCCTTCGATCTCCATGCTTTTTGGTAAGAGATAGACACATTATATTCTGACATCATGTCATCCACAATAGTGGTAGTGTGTATATTTTCTTTAAATTTGTTAATTTTTGCATTATGCATTCACTGACCAACTCACTATTTGCCTGTCTGTGATCTCCCAGCAATACGTTGACTGAACACGTGTGGATGTCATTGAATTCTCTCACCTTGAACATACTGGTTTTTTGAAAACTTGATGTGATCATCTTCCATCTGTATTTTTCATCATCTACGCACACTAGCACAAAGTCTCTATGACCTGTTCGTTAAACTTTGTGTTGTCTGTTTTTCCTAATTGAATGCAGCCTTATAGCTTGTGATAGGAATTTTTTGTCTTTGTAGGTTTGATGTAATTTTACTTCACGTTCATTTGGATCTGATATTACATCATCATATCGTTCTTCTGTGTATGATTTGTTGTAAGACCCCAACTTTTATGAATAAAAATGAGTTTTCTATAATTATCATTTTTTAATATTATGGAATGAATTTGTTATAATGTTATAGTTGTGGGTAGTATTTATAAATTCTGCAAAGTATACAAGTTGTTATATTATATTCAATTGGTCGGAGAATATTCGTTTTAGCAGGGAATATTTGTACAATGGCGCAATCATTGGTGGACCCCACAACAGAATTATTGTCGGATTGAGAAAATGACAAAAATATATTTATGAAAATAACGGCGGAAGTTTAATCGTTAATACTGTTGAACTACTCGGTAGTAAAAGTACTATAATATGTGTGGTTGCATAGTAGCACATGATATTAATTATTGATGCTTACGTGAGAAGTCACTCAGCTATACTCAATTATTGCTACAGTAATTGCTGCATCGTATCTCTCATATTATTGATTCGATTATTGTCACGGTTTCATCTGCATAATATGTTATTTTATTAAATCAATAACTGAGACGACAAAGTTATTCATATTATTAAATTTTAATATTTACAATGTCTAGAAATTCTGTCAAGGAGAGGTTTGGTCACCTAATTGCACGCTAATAGGGAGAAATCCTTATTGGAAAGCCCCCTCTTTCCTGGGAACGACCTGGTTGATAAATATTGTGAGTTATAATATTAATGATGAATGTTATTAAAATTGAAGTTGTGTTCGGAGTTGAATTTAGAGACACGGACGTGATATTTGAGTCTGGAACGATGAAATTAGTAAAAATAGTCTATAAACACAAAAAATTTCAGGATTCACTATTTGGTCAAAAAGTCAACAATTGACTTTTTCGGGAAAAGTCAATAATTGACTTTTTCGGGAAAAGTCAAACTTTGAAATTTCAAAATTTATATTTTTGATAAAAAAAAATAGTTTCATTGTGTTGGAATTATTTGTGTTAGTGAAAATCGACATTTATTTCGATAATAATTGATGTTTGGAGGTTATATCGACCAATTGGTTATTTAACCGGATAAATGAGCAATTAATTGCTTATTATTTCACATGATTATAACTATTTGCTCACATGTGTATACTATTTTTTTCCACATTCTTGTTACTATTAGGGGAGTTGGTGCAAGATTGATAATACTTGCATGACTAAGTTAAAAATGGAGGTACTATACTGTAATTCGTATTTTCATATGTCTAGAACTATTGATTCACATGATTTTCTATTGAATCACATTATTTACTATTAGGGGAAGTGGTGCAAGTTTGATAATACTTGCATGACTAAATTAAAAATAAAGAAAAAGTTGGAGGTATTGTACTGTAATTTTTCCAGCCCCAAAACGTGCAATTATCGAAACTATATTTTTCTATAAATAGAAGCTCATTCTTTCTTCATTTCTCACCAATTCACAAAAGCTATAGAGCAATTATTATAGAGAGAAATTGTAGAGAGAAAATCTATAGAAGAAGAGAAGCCTACTACCTCACTACTCCTATATCCAGTTTCTTTCAAAGGTAAGGGGTATTATTTCTTTTGTATTTATGAAGAGAATTTCTGTTATTCCATTCGTTATTATTATGTTGGAATAACCTGTCTATGCGAAGTACCGCATACATGGTAAAATTCTTCTGTTATTTAATTCTTTACCATTTCGTTGAAACATCTTATCTGTGCTTTACGCATGACCTGATTCCGTCTTTATTATTCTGTTGGAAAATCTTGTCTGTGCGTTTTACGTCGTACCTGGTTCCGTCTTTATTATTCTGTTGGAATATCCTGTCTGTACGTTTTACGCCGGACCTGGTTTTGTCTTTATTATTCTGTTGGAATAACCTGTCTGTGCGTTTTACGCCGGACCTGGTTCCGTCTTTAATATTCTGTTGGAATAACCTTCCTGTGCGGTCTAACGCATGCTTGGTGATTTCTTTTGTTATTCCATTCCTTATTATACTCAGTTGGTTAAATTTTTGACTTCTACACTACATGAAATTAGTGGAATATCTTTAATATTTTCGCTTCATCCAGTATCTTTTCATGGAAATATTCTTCTAAGCATTTTTGAATTTTACTCTACAAAGAAGTATCATGTTGACAATTTGGACGTTATTAGTTCCTGGATAAATTAATTCGTGAACTTATTTTATTGAAATCTTATATCATTGTCATCATCCTTATGTTTATATTTTGTTGAAAGTCATATGTGGCCTGTAGTGCATAGATGGACTTGGTATGATTATGACCAGAGATTATTCAGTGTAATCATGACCGTAATGTTACAAATGATGTGGTAAAAGTCCTCATTGGCCCGTAGTGCATTGATGGATAGTTGTTGGCACGATCATGACCATTGATGAATACACGAATGTCCTTGGCCCGTAGTGCATGGATAATTTGTGGTCGTGATACTAAAGAATGTCCTTGGCCGTAGTGCAGGGGTGATTCGATGATGTGGATTATTTATTAAGCTGAGTCTAAGCGATAATAGTGATGAAAAACCTTTTAAATCATAAAATATAGTAGATTTTCTTCTCTACTTGACTCTTTAAATGGATTGCTTGTTCCGCTGCAGTTAAATTTGATGTCTATTGTATTTTATCAATTTAACATTGTTGTAAACTAATGATAATTTATTCTGCATTATCTTAGTCATAATATTTCTTACTAGGCTAGTTGAGCTCACCCTTTCTTTCACTGTTCTCTTCAGGAAATGAGAATATAGCTGGGACGAGTCGAGGAACGGAGTGGTGAACCAGATGATAGTATTAGTAGTCCTCACTATTCTGTTAAATAGTGTGACAATAAATGTAACGAGGACTTATTCTGAGAGTGGATATTGTCTTAAAGATAGTATTTGTATTAAAACTCACAGCTCTCTTGTTGTATATTAAAGATTGTATTCATATTCTATACCATGTAATTGGCGACTCAGAATAGGTGATGTATACCTATTTTGGGGGCGTCACAGTTGGTATCAAAGCTTAGGGATATGATCCCTGGCTACGATGTGAGACAAGAACTAGGAGGGGAGAGACGGGGAATTCCTTCGCTAGTATGTCCTACCTAAGTTTATTTGGTATTTAATTGGTCGGTCAGAGTTTAGGGATAATATGTGATATGTTAATTAACCCTTGTTTTGTGATAGTATTTGAAAATGGCATCCGAGATTGTTGAGAACATCAATGGAGCACAGGAGACTATTGAGTCTCCACAGATTAATAACCAGGAAAATGTGCATCAGGAAGGCGAAAATCCTCATGCAAACAACAACACTGACCAAATGATAAACGATGGAATGTTCTGAGGCTTCATGCAATTCGTGCAACATCAGGCGAGAGCGGTTCCTGTCAAAAATGCAGGTGGAAACACTGGCAACTCTTGGACAGTCACCGCCAAACAGTTCAAGGAGCTGGGACCACCGGAGTTTTTTGGAGAGCCAAATCCACTTAAGGCGGAGACGTGGATAAAATAGATCAACAAGATATTTGATGTCTTGGGTTGCTCCGAGGAGCAAAAGGTTCCCTTCACCACCTTCATGTTGCGGGCAGAGGCAGATTACTGGTGGGAATCTGGAAAGCATACCCAACCTGCCGCACTGAAGATATCTTGGGAGAGGTTTCAAGAACTGTTCAATGACAAGTACTTTCCCAAAAGTATTCATCACATGAAAGAGGTAGAGTTCATTAAACTGGAGCAAAACAACATGACCGTGTCGCAGTACGAAACCAAGTTTGCCGAGCTGTCCCGGTTTGCGTCCCATTTGGTTGATAATGAGGAGAGAATGACGCGAATGTTTCTAAGAGGTTTAAAACTCGAGATACGTCAATATCTTATCTCTCATAAACTGTGTTTGTATTCAGATATTTTTAATAGGGCTCAGTTATTGGAACGCGATAACGAGTCAACCCGACCAAAAGAGAGCAGCCGTCAAAATGATAATACCAGTGAGAGCAGTCATCGAAGCGGTGACAACAAGCGTGGAGGGAATCAGCATACCAGAAAATGGTAACCACTTCGGTGGTAATCAGGGCCAAAATAATAAGAATGGATATTTCAAGAAGAGGAGATCCAACAATGATGGAAAGACGTCAGCACCAGCACCCGTTGTGAAGGAAGGAGAACGAACACCTATTATATGCTTCAAATGTGCAGGGGAGGGACACATTAGTCCAAACTGCGCGTTGTCATCTAAAACATGTTATAATTGTGGAAGAGAATGTCACCTAGCCCAATTTTGTCGTTCACCAAAGACAAGTTCAGCTAGGATAGAGGCACCAAAGGCCATCCCAGAAAAGTCAAGTCGGTAGTGCAAGGGAGAGCTTTTGTTGTGACCACCCAGAAAGTAAGGAACCCGAACGAGGTCATCACGGGTAAGCTTATCATAAACTCTAGCAAAGTCTATACCTTATTTGATATGGGTTCTACCCATTCTTTTATTTCTCCTTCTTGTGCTCAACGTTAAAATTTAACTCCAGAGAAATTAGACTTTGACTTATCTGTTGAAACTCTATTGGGAGAAACCTTCATTACAACCACTGTTTATAAGTCTTGTTTAGTTCAAATCGGTACCCTCACATTACCTGTCGATCTTATTTCATTGAAAATTCTTGCATTTGACGTAATTTTAGGGATTGATTGGTTAACTACTCATCATGTAAAAATTGATTATTTTCGTAAGGTTGTTAGCTTTCATATTCCTAACCAACCTATTATGCGAATTCAAGCAACAAAACCATTAAAATCAATCACTATTATCTCAAGCCATAAAGCTATTCGTTTATTAAAAAATGGATGTCAAGCTTTCTTAGCTCATGTCACGGATCTAAATAAAAATATGTCAGTTTTAAATGATATTTCTATTGTTAATGAATTTCCTGACGTATTCCCTGAAGAACTTCCTGGCCTACCCCCAAAGCGTGAAATTGAATTTTGTATCGACCTTAAACCCGGTACAAAACCTATTTCCAAAGCCCCATATCGAATGGCTCCTATTGAACTTCAAGAGTTAAAGACCCAACTGCAGGAATTGTTAGACATTGGTTTCATTCATCCTAGTACGTCTCCTTGGGGTGCTCCTGTTCTATTCGTGAAAAAGAAAGATGGGAGTATGCGACTTTGTATTGATTATCGGGAGTTGAACCATGTCACCATAAAAAATAAGTACCCATTGCCACGTATTGATGACCTGTTTGACCAGTTACAAGGAGCTAAATTCTTTTTAAAGATTGATCTTCATTCTGATTATCACCAATTGAAGATTAGAACCGATAACATTCCATAGACGGCTTTCAAAATTCGGTACGGGCATTATGAATTCCTAGTCATGTCTTTTGGATTGACAAATGCACCTGCTGCCTTCATGGATATGATGAACCGAGTATTCAAGGAATATTTGGATCACTTTGTGGTCGTCTTTACTGATGACATCCTTATTTATTCTAAAAGCCGTGAAAATCATGAGCAACACTTGAGGCTGATACTTCAAAAACTTCGTGAATATAAGCTTTATGCCAAGTTGAAGAAATGTGAGTTCTGGCTTGAGGAAGTATCATTCCTTGGGCACGTAGTATCAAGTCATGGAATATCTGTTGACCCAGCAAAGATTGAAGCTATTCAAAGCTGGGAGCAACCCAAATCAGTGACCGAAGTACGTAGCTTTCTCGGCTTAGCTAGTTATTATCGGAGATTCGTGGAAGGATTTTCTCAAATCGCTACTCCATTAACTCAGCTAACTCGGAAAGATACAAAATTTGGTTGGAGTGAGGAATGTGAGAAGAGTTTTCAAGAACTCAAGAGAAGACTCATTTCATTTCAGCACCTGTTTTGACAATACCTTCTGGATCAGAGGGATTTGTCATCTATAGTGATGTTTCGGGCAAAGGGTTAGGTTGTGTTCTCATGAAACATGGGAAAGTCATAAGCCTATGCCTCACGACAACTCAAAGAATATGAGAGGAATTATCCTACTCATGATCTAGAGTTGGCAGCAGTCGTTTTTGCACTAAAGATTTGGAGGCATTATTTGTATGGGGAGAAAGTGGAGATCTTTACGGATCATAAAAGCCTCAAATATTTCTTCACTCAAAAGGAACTCAACATGCGACAGCGATGTTGGCTTTAACTGTTGAAAGATTATGATCATACAATCCAATACCATCCTGGAAAAGCGAACGTGGTAGCTGACGCATTAAGTAGAAGATCATATGCGGGTACGAGTACGATATTGTCAACACAAAGGCCCATTTTGTATGACTTGCAGAGGATGGAGATAGAGATAAGGACTCCAGGGACCCACGTGATGATAGCGAATATACGAGTAGAGCCGATTTTAATCGATAAGGTTAAAGCTGCTCAAGCTACAGACCTGGAGATAATGCGTATGAGAAAGAGAGTGCAAGAAGGTGTTATACCGGAAGCAAGAATCGATGAAGAAGGAATACTTCAAGTCAACTCCAGACTTTTGTGTTCCTAACGACCCTGACTTAAAATATAAAATCATGATGGAGGCGCACAACACACCGTTTGCAATCCATCCTGGGAGTACCAAAATGTATCTTGATCTTCGACATACATTTTGGTGGAGCAATATAAAGAGAGAGATACCGGGGTTTATCTCAAGGTGTCTAACTTGTCAAAGAGTCAAGATGGAGCATCAAGTGCCAAAAGGTCCATTGCAACCACTTAAAATTCCAGAATGGAAGTGGGAGCACATTACCATGGATTTCGTTAATGGTCTTCCTAAGGTTTCTCAAGGCATAGATGCGATTTGGGTCATTGTTGATAGATTGACCAAGTCTGCTCATTTCTTACCGATACGGGAAACTTATACACTTGAACGTCTTGCTAGTATGTATATAAACGAGATTGTAAGATTGCATGGTATGCCAGTATCCATAGTTTCTGATCGAGACCCAAGATTCACTTAAAGATTTTAGGTTAGTTTACAAAAAGCTATGGGCACATATTTACGATTTAGTTCCTCATATCATCCTCGGACGGACGGACAATCAGAGAGGACTATTCAAACTCTTGAAGATTTATTAAGACTCTGTGTCCTTGACTTCAAGGGAAGTTGGGACAAGTTCTTACCATTGGTGGAGTTTTCCTACAACAACAGTTATCAAACAAGTATTGGCATGGCTCCATTCGAGGCGTTGTATGGAAGAAAGTGTCGTTCTCCAGTATGTTGGGATGAGGTGGGTGAAGCAACATTATTGGGACCAGAGTTGGTACATATGACTACGGAAAAGATTCAAACGATCCGACAACGTATAAAAATCTCACAAGATCGACAAAAGAGTTATGTTGATCTTCATCGAAAGGACGTGGAATTCGATATTGGAGATCATGTGTTATTTCGTGTTGCTCCATGGAAAGGAGTTATGAGATTTGGAAAGAGAGAAAAGTTCAATCCTCGCTTTACCGCCAAGTATGTCTCGTGTTCATAACTTTTTTCACATATCCATGTTACGTAAATATGTGGAAGACCCGAACCACATTATTGAATTAGAACCGGACGTGATAGAGGAGATTTAACGTATGAAGAGTTACCTATTTAAATCTTGGATAAGAAGGATTATATTCTACGCTCCAAAGTTATACCTTCAGTCAAAGTTTTGTGGAAGAAACCACGACGTGAAAGATATGACTTGGGAGTTAGAATCTGAGATGAAGTCAAGATATCCTCACCTATTCGACATACCAGGTACGTACCCTAATTTCGAGGGCGAAATTTCATAAGAAGGGGAGGTTGTAAGACCCCAACTTTTATGAATAAAGATGATTTTTCTATAATTATCATTTTTGAATATTAAGGAATGAATTTGTTGTAATGTTATAGTTGTGGGTAGTATTTATAAATTCTGCAAAGTATGTAAGTTGTTATATTATATTCAATTGGTCAGAGAATATTCATTTTAGCGGGGAATATTCGTACAACGACGCAATCATTGGTGGACCCCACAAAATAATTATTATCGGATTGAGAAAATGACAAAAATATATTTATGAAAATACAGTAATACGCGTGGTTGCATAGTAGCACACGGTATTGATTATTGATGTTTACGTGAGAAGTCGCTCAGTTATACTCAATTATTGCTACAGTAATTGTTGCATCATATCTCTCATATTATTGATTCGATTATTGTCACAGTTTCATCTGCATAATATGTTATTTTATTAAATCAATAATTGAGACGACAAAGTTATTCATATTATTAAATTACAATATTTACAATATCTAGAAGTTCTGTCAAGGAGAGGTTTGGTCACCTAATTCCGCGCCAATAGGGAGAAATCCTTATTGGAAAGCCCCCTCTTTTCTGGGAACGACCTGGTTGATAAATATTGTGAGTTATAATATTAATGATGAATGTTATTAAAATTAAATTTGTGTTCGGAGTTAAATTTGGAGACGCGGACAGTGATATTTGAGTCCGGAATGATGAAATTAGTAAAAATAGTCTATAAACACAAAATTTTCCGGGATTCACTATTTGGTCAAAAAGTCAATAGTTGACTTTTTCGGGAAAAGTCAAACTTTAAAATTTAAAATTTATATTTTTGATAAAAAATAGTTTCATTGTGTTGGAATTATTTGTGTTAGTGAAAATCGACATTTATTTCGATAATAATTGATGTTTGGAGGTTATATTGACCAATCGGTTATTTAACCGGATAAATGAGCAATTGATTGCTATTATTTCACATGATTATAACTATTTGCTCACATGTGTATACTATTTTTTCCACATTCTTGTTACTATTAGGGGAGTTGATGCAAGATTGATAATACTTGCATGACTAAGTTAAAAATAGAGGTACTATACTGTAATTCGTATTTTCACATGTCTAGAACTATTGATTCACATGATTTTCTATTGAATCACATTATTTACTATTAGGGGAGGTGGTGCAAGTTTGATAATACTTGCATGACTAAATTAAAAATAAAGGAAAAGTTGGAGGTATTGTACTGTAATTTTTTGAGCCTCAAAACGTGCAATTATCAAAACTATATTTTTCTATAAATAGAAGCTCATTCTTCCTTCATTTCTCACCAATTCACAAAATCTATAGAGCAATTATTATAGAGAGAAATTGTAGAGAGAAAATATATAGAAGAAGAGAAGCCTACTACCTCACTACTCCTATATCCAGTTTCTTTCAAAGATAAGGGGTATTATTTCTTTTGTATTTATGAAGAGAACTTCTGTTATTCCATTCGTTATTATTATGTTGGAATAACCTGTCTATGCGAAGTACCAGCATACATGGTAAAATTCTTCTGTTATTTAATTCTTTACCATTTCGTTGAAACATCTTATCTGTGCTTTACGCATGACCTGATTCCGTCTTTATTATTCTGTTGGAAAATCTTGTCTGTGCGTTTTATGCCATACCTGGTTTCGTCTTTATTATTCTGTTGGAATATTCTGTCTGTACGTTTTACGCCGGACCTGGTTTTGTCTTTATTATTCTGTTGGAATAACATGTCTGTGCGGTCTACCGCATGCTTGGTGATTTCTTTTGTTAGTCCATTCCTTATTATACTCAGTTAGTTAAAGTTTTGACTTCTATACTCCATGAAATTAGTGGAATATCCTTGATATTTACGCTTCATCCAGTATCTTTTCATGGAAATATTCTTCTGAGCATTCTTGAATTTTACTCTTCAAAGAAGTATCATGTTGACAATTTGGACGTTATTAGTTCCTGGATAAATTAATTCGTGAACTTGTTTTATTGAATTATTATATCATTGTCATCATCCTCGTGTTTATATTTTGTTGAAAGTCATCTGTGGCCTGTAGTGCATAGATGGACTTGGTATGATTATGATCAGGGATTATTCGGTGTAATCATGACCGTAATGTTACAAATGATGTGGTAAAAGTCCTCATTGACCCGTAGTGCATTGATGGACAGTTGTTGGCATGATCATGACCATTGATGAATACACGAATGTCCTTGGCCCGTAGTGCATGGATAATTTGTGGTCGTGATACTAAAGAATATCATTGGCCGTAGTACAGGGGTGATTCGATGATGTGGATTATTTATTAAGCCGAGTCTCAGCGATAAAAGTGATGAAAACTTTTTAAATCATAAAAGATAGTAGATTTTCTTCTCTACTTGACTCTTTTAATGGATTGCTTATTCCGCTGCAGTTAAACTTGATGTCTATTGTATATTATCAGTTTAACATTATTGTAGACTAATGATAATTTATTCTGCATTATCTTAGTCATAATATTTCTTACTGGGCTAGTTGAGCTCATCCTTTCTTTCACTGTTCTCTTCAGGAAATGAGAATATAGCCGGGATGAGTCGGGGAACGGAGTGATAAACCAGGTGATAGTATTAGTAGTCCTTACTATTCTGTTAAATAGTGTGACAATAAATGTAATGAGGACTTATTCTGAGAGTGGATATTATCTTGAAGACAGTATTTGTATTAAAACTCACAGCTCTCTTGTTGTATATTAAAGATTGTATTCATATTCTGTACCATGTAATTGGCGACTCAGAATAGGTGATGTATACCTATTTTGGGGGCGTCACATTTGTCATGTTGTCTAGTCTCATTTTTTTTCAATAATTTCAATTGCAATCTGATCAGCATATTTCGTTCCAATTTGGCAATCTTGTGTTGCTAGTGGAACTAGTGCTGAATTCCCTTGTGCTGATCTGATTGGCGTTACATCGTGAATTATAGTTTCTTCTACATTTGTCAAGTTATGCAAGATTGTTGTGCGTCCCCTTCTTGGTTCAATATCTATAATCAGTGAGAATTTACCTTGTTCAACAGATTTTCTATTGACTTCAAGAAAGAATTTTAAGGTTGCTTCATCTGATATATTGATCGGTGGAATGTCGCTTCTAATTTGAAATTTGATTGACAATGTCGTTGCGTTTGTGTCTAGCCGTAATGCACTGCATATTTTGTTTTGCATTTCTCTGAATGAACTAGTTGATGGAACTAGTATGCCGATAACTTCAAATTTAGTGCATTGGTTATTATCAGCCCATGTACCGTTGAAATAAAGTACAACTGGAATAATCTCCATTGTCTGTCAACAGAATAAGTATCGTAAAGTAACCAAATCAATGTTAGCCAGTAACCAAACTACATAATTTTAGTAACCAGAACATAAAACACATTTGTACATTCATCTTACAATGGAAATAATCAGTATATTGATATTTTTTACCAATTAAATTATAACATTTGTATGAAGGTAACCAATGTAGCCAATAAGTAACCATCATAATAAAACCAACCAATATAAAACACCGTAATATTATACAATAATTGTTATAACATTATACAGTAACCAAATCCAATTTAGACAGTACACAACACATATTTATTTAGTAACCACAAGATAAATACATTATCCATTGCATTTTTATAGTCAGAAACAACCAGTATAATTTGTTTGTTACCAAATAAAGGCTAATTGTTTTAAGAATGTAACCAATGTTGCTTACAAGTAACCATTAATATAAAAAACATAAGTACAAGTGTACATTAATATGCTTCAGTAACCAATTAATTAGTATACAACAACCAATATATATAAGTATAATCATATTAACAGTTGCATGATGGTAACCAATGTAGTCAATAAGTAACCTCCAATATAAAAGAAACAATTATCAAACAATATAACATTATAATATTACACAGTAACCAGGTCAATACTAATGAGTAACCATTATAATTTTACATAGTAACCTAGTCAGTATTAGTGAGTAACCAATATAATCTTAAACAGTAACCAAGTCAGCATTAGTCACTAACCAAGGCAGTATTTTTCAATAACTAAGTCAACATTAGTCAGTAATATTTGTTTGGTTACCATTATAATTTTACACTACAACCAAGTTAGTAAACATTATAATGTTATACAGTAACCAAGTCAGCATTAGTCAGTAACCAATATAATATTACACAGTAACCAAGTCAGCATTAGTCAGTAAAATTATGCAGTAACCAAGACAACATTAGACAGTAACCAATATAATTTTACACAATAACCAATTCTGTGACGCCCCCAAAATAGTTATACATTACCTATTCTGAGTCGCTAAATACATGATACTAAATACAAATGCAAACTAATTATACAACAGTCGTGTAAAATACGACAAAACATATGCTGTGAGTTTTAATACAAATATTGTCATCTAGACAATATCCACATTCAATGGAGTCCTCATTACATTTATTATTACACTATTTCACAGAATAGTGAGGACTACTAATGCACCATCTAGGACCATCACTCTGTTCCCCGACTAGTCCCAGCTACGTTCTCATTTCTTGAAGAGAACAATGAAAGCAAAAGGGTGAGCTCAACTAGCCCAGTAAGAAATATTATGACTAAGATAATGTAGAATAAATTATCGTTAGCCTTTAGCAGTGTTAAACTGATACAATATAACAAACATCAAGTTTAACTACAGCAGAACAAGCAATCCATTAGAAGAGTCAAGTAGAGAATAAAATCTAATATCTTCTATGATTTAAAAGGTTTTTCATAACTTTTAACACTGAGACTCTGCTTAATAAATAATCCACATTATCAAATCATCCCTGCACTACAGGCCAAGGATATTCTTTAGTATCACGACCACGAATTATCCATGCACTACGGGCTAAAGATAATCATGTTTTCATCAACGGTTCTGATCATGCCATAAAATAATTCATCTTTGCACCCTTGGCCAAAAAGAATTCATAGCCATATTCATACCAAAAACTGTCCATCAATGCACTACGGGCCAATGAGGACTTTTTCTACATCATTTGTAACATTAACGTCATGATTATACCGAATAATCCCTGGTCATAATCATACCAAGTCCATCTATGCACTACATGCTACAGATGACTTTCAACATAATATAAACATGAGGATGATGACAATGATATAAGAATTCAATAAAACAAGTTCAAGAATTAATTTATCCAGGAACTAATAACGTCCAAATTGTCAACATGATACTTCTTTGTAGAATAAAACTTAAGAATGCTCGGAATAATATTTCAATGGAAACATACTGGATGAAGCGCAAATATTAAGGATATTCCACTAATTTCATGGAGTATAGAAGTCAAAACTTTAACTAACTGAGTACAATAAAAAAATGGAATAACAAAAGAAATCACCAGGCATGCGATAGACCGCACAGACAGGTTATTCCAACAGAATAATAAATAACGGAACCAGGTCATGCGTAAACGCACAGACAGGATATTTCAACATAATAAAAAATAATTGAACCAGGACATGCGTAAACGCACAGACAGGATATTCCAACAGAATAATAAACAACGAAACCAGGTCATGCGTAAACGCACAGACATGATGTTCCAATAGAATAATAAATAACGGAACCAGGTCATGCGTAACACACAGACATGATGTTCCAACAGAATAATAAAAAATAGAATAACATAAGAATTTCATCATATATGCGGTACTTCGCATAGACATATTATTCCAACATAATGATAAAGAATTGAATAACAGAAGAATTTCACCAAGTATATGGTAGCCCGCGTATACAGGTTATTCCAACAGAATAATAAAGAATGGAATAACAGAAGTTCTCTTCATGAATAAGAAAGAAATAATACCCCTTACGAGTACAATAAATAATATCACTTACCGTAAAAGAAGAGTATTCCGACTGGTAGGGCAAGGATATTCTTGAAGAAAACTTGCACTACGCTCAAAGCTTCTTAAAACTCTAAAGAAATACGCTCAAGATTATAGAAGAATTCTCTAAACTTCTAGTGTGGTTTTCAATTCAAACTAAGCATCCTATTTATAGGAAAATAGAAAGGATACTATGCTGCGCTATGTAATCAAATATAATATATTCTAAATATATATATATATATATATTATTTATAATCTAATAAAAAAATAACTTTATAAAAGTATTCTGTTTTATATAAAAAGATTTTACTATACAAAACACTATACATAATAAAATATATTATATTCTAATTATTGTCTAATAAAATAAATAACTTTATAAAAGTATTCTGTTTTATATAAAAAAAATTACTATGCAAAATACTATGCATAAAAGAATATTATATATTCTATTTATAGTCTAATAAAACGAATAACTTTATAAAAGTATTATGTTTTATATAAAAAGCTTTTCTATTTTATTACATTAATAATACTAATAAAACAAAACTCATCATCATTATTATAATTCACACTATTAATTGATCAGGTTGTTCCCAAGAAAGAGAGGGCTTTCCAATAAGAATTTCTCTCTATTGGCGCACAATTAGGTGATCAAACCTCTCCTTGGCAGAACTTCTAGACATCGTTAATATTACAAATAATAATATTAATAACTTCGTCGTCTCAATTATTAATTTAATAATATATAAAATATTGACAATAATTGAATCAAATAACGTGAGATACTATGCAGCAATTACTATAGCAATAATTGAATAAAACTGAGTGACTTCTCACGTAATCATCAATAATTAATATTATGTGCTACTATGCAACTACGCGTATTACTGTACTTTTACTACCGAGTAGTTCAACAGTTTTAACGGTAAAACTTCCGCCATTATTTTCATAAAAATATTTCTATCGTTTTCTCAATCCGATAATAATTCCGTTGTGGGGTCCACCAATGATTGTGTCATCGTACGAATATTCTCCTACAAAAAGAATATTCCCCGACCAATCGAATATTATACAACAACTTGCATACTTTTCAAAATTTATAAATATTACCCACAATTATAACATTATCTCAAATCCACATCATAATTTTGAAAAAAATATTTCGAGAAGATTAAATCTTTATTCGTAAAATTTGGAATTTTACAATCTCCCTTCCTTATGAAATTTCGTCCTCAAAATTTTTGTACGTACCTGGTATGCCGAACAAATGAGGACACTTCGTCAGATTCTAACTCTTGAGGTATAACCTTTGAGCATAAAATATATTTCAAGATTTTACAAGGTACATCTTCATACGTTAAATTATCCGTTATCTCGCTCGGTTCTAAATTAATAATGTGGTTCGAGTCATCCATATATTTACGTAACATCGATACGTTAAAAACGTTATGAACACGCGACATACTTGGCGGTAAAACGAGTCTATAAGCCACAGTTCCTACTCGATCGAGGATTTCAAATGGGCCAATTAAATCAAGGATTGAGATTTCCTCTCTTCGTCGATTCTTGCTTCTAGAATAATGCCCTCTTGAACCTTCTTCTTCACATTCATCAGCTCTGAGTATGTAGCTTAAGCAGCTTTAACATTATCGAGTAAAGTCGATTCTAATCATATATTCATTATCTTCACGTAGGTTCGTATATTCGCACTCGTAAACACATAAGATATTTTACTCAACGCGTCCGCTACCACGTTCACTTTTCCACAATGGTATTGAATGGTATTATCATAATCTTCAACAGCTCGAGCCAACGTCTTTGGCGAATTATACGTTTGTTTTGGTTGAAGAAATATTTGAGGGTTTTAGAAATGGATTTTGTACTGGGGTCAATATAAAATTTAATTTCACGCTCTAGGGGTAGCCTAAGAAGTCTTCAAGAATACGTCAGAAAATTTATTAACGAAAGGAATATCATTCAAAACTTTGACTCTCATCCAAGACTTGTATAACACGTCACATTGATACCTATCAACTAGTCATCGTTATACACAGCTTCCCCTACAGAAAGTCTGGCTTCGGTGCATTCCACACAAGGAAGTCACCAGCGAAAGGCTCGGGGCTCTTTACTTATGGCTTGATATGACAGTGATTGCCTTTAGTGGTTTGGTTGCTTGAATTCGCATAACAGGTTGGTTAGGAATATGAAAGCTAACAACCTTACGAAAAGCATGATGAGTAGTTAACCAATCGATTCTTAAAATCACATCAAAGGCAAGTCTTTTCAAAGAGATATGATCGACAGGTAACGTGAAAGTGTCGATTTGCATTAAACAAGATTTATAAATAGTGAATATAATGAGGGTTTCTCCCAACAGAGTTTCAACAGATAAATCAAAGTCTAATTTCTCCGGAATCAAATTTAAACATTGAGCGCAAGTAGGAGAAATAAAAAAGTGGGTAGAACTAGTATCGAATAGGGTATAGACTTCACAAGAGTTTATAATTAACTTACCCGTAATAACTTCGTTCGGGTTTCTTGACAAACGCTCTCACTTAAACTACCGAATTTGACTTTGCTATAGGGTACATTCCACCCTTAAGTGCTTCATCACATTCCTGATCCATGATTTGAATAATTATTCTCCGATCCATATCGAATTGGGGTGGAGCGCTTTGTATAGGGTAATTTCGAATTCGATGTTGGATTCTCCCAATTGTTGTCCAAAAAATAAAATTCATTTCATCTATTTTGGCCTTATTGGATCGGACGTCTTTTTCTACAATATCTACGCGTCGTGCGACTTTTACCTATGCATCATCTATTCCCCTTCGTTCAATTGTTTCTTCTTTCATCAGAACTTTGATCATAGCATTCTCATATTCCAATTCTAATATCTTATACTCTGCTAAAGAGTGCTTCTTTTCAAGCATCGCACATCGGGTAACACAATTTTTAATTATTACATCTCTTTATTCCACGATCGTCTGTCGTTCTTCAACCTGCTCTTCTAACTCATGAATATGATTTTGTAATTCTAAATTTCGATCATAAAATTCTTCTAATAAATTCTCCTCAGGTTCCTCTTCTTCCTTTCCTTCATCTTCTTCCTCACTCTCAGCTGCTACCTCTGCAACTAGCTCGGGTGCAACTATTAGTTCTTCACTCACCACGTAGATATCTCTAATTTCTTCTTCTTTTGACACCACATTAACCTGATTAGTGATTAAAGGTGTCTCAACGATCTCCCGTGCTCCATTGCTATTCTCAATATTCTCGAATGTTATTTTCAAATACTGCCACAAAATAAGGGTTAATTAACATATCATATATTATCCCTATACTCTAACCAACCAATTAAATACCAAATAAACTTAGGTAGGTCATACTAGCGAAAGAATTCCCCGTCTCTCCCCTCCTAGTTCTTATCTCACATCTCAGCCAGGGATCATATCCCTAAACTCTGATACCAACTGTGACGCCCCCAAAATAGGTATACATCACCTATTCTAAGTCGCTAAATACATGGTACTGAATACAAATGCAAACTAATTATATAACAGTCGTGTAAAATACGAAAAAATATATGATATGAGTTTTAATACAAATATTGTCATCTCGACAATATCCACACTCAATGGAGTCCTCATTACATTTATTATTACACTATTTCATAGAATAGTGAGGACTACTAATGCACCATCTAGGACCATCACTCTATTCCCCGACTAGTCCCAGCTACGTTCTCATTTCCTGAAGAGAACAATGAAAGCAAAAGGGTGAGCTCAACTAGCCCAGTAAGAAATATTATGAATAAGATAATGCAAAATAAATTATCGTTAGCCTTTAACAGTGTTAAACTGATACAATATAACAAACATCAAGTTTAACTGCAGCGGAACAAGCAATCTATTAGAAGAGTCAAGTAGAGAATAAAGTCTACTATCTTCTATGATTTAAAAGGTTTTTCATAACTTTTATCGCTGAGAATCAGCTTAATAAATAATATGCATCATTAAATCATCCCTACACTACAGACCAAGGATATTCTTTAGTATCACGACCACGAATTATCCATGCACTACGGGTTAAAGATAATCATATTTTCATCAACTGGTCCTGATCATGCTATAAAATAATTCATCTTTGCACCCTTGGTCGAAGAGAATCCATAGCCATAATCATACCAAAAACTGTCCATCAATGCACTACGGGCCAATGAGGACTTTTTTCACATCATTTATAACATTACGATCATGATTATACCGAATAATCTCTGGTCATAATCATACCAAGTACATCTATGCACTACAGGCTACAGATAACTTTTAACATAATATAAACATGAGGATGATGACAATGATATAAGAATTCAATAAAACAAGTTCAAGAATTAATTTATCCAGGAACTAATAACGTCCAAATTGTCAACATGATACTTCTTTGTAGAGTAAAACTCAAGAATGCTCAGAAAAATATTTCCATGAAAAGATACTGGATGAAGCGCAAATATCAAGGATATTCCACTAATTTCATGGAGTATATAAGTTAAAACTTTAACCAACTTAGTATAATAAAGAATGAAATAACAAAAGAAATCACCAGGCATGCGATAGACCACACAGACAGGTTATTCCAACAGAATAATAAATAACGGAACTAGGTCATGCGTAAACGCACAGACATGATATTTCAACATAATAATAAATAATAGGAACCAGGTCATACGTAAACGCACAGATAGGATATTCCAACAGAATGATAAACAACAGAACCAAGTCATGCGTAAACGCACAGACATGATGTTCCAAAATAATAATAAATAACGGAACCAGGTCATGCGTAACGCACAGACATGATGTTCCAACAGAATAATAAAAAATAGAATAACAGAAGAATTTCACCAAGTATGCTGGTACTTCGCATAGACAGATTATTCCAACATAATGATAAAGAATTGAATAATAGAAGAATTTCACCAAGTACAGGGTAGCCCGCGTATACAGGTTATTCTAGCAGAATAATAAAGAATGGAATAACAGAAGTTCTCTTCATGAATAAGAAAGAAATAATACCCCTTACGAGTACAACAAATAATATCTCTTACCGTAAAAGAAGAGTATTCTGACTGGTAGGGCGAGGATATTCTTGAAGAAAACTTGCACTACGCTCAAAGCTTCTTAAAACTCTAAAGAAATACGCTCAAGATTATAGAAGAATTCTCTGAACTTCTGGTGTGATTTTCAATTCAAACTAAGCATCCTATTTATAAAAAAATAGAAAGGATACTATGTTGCACTATGCAATAAAATATAATATATTCCAATATATATATATATATATATATATATATATATATATCTTATTTAAAATCTAATAAAACAAATAACTTTATAAAAGTATTCTATTTTATATAAAAAGATTTTACTATACAAAATACTATGCAATCATTATGCAACACTATGCATAATAAAATATAATATATTCTAATTATTGTCTAATAAAATAAATAAATTTATAAAAGTATTCTATTTTATATAAAAAGATTTTATTATGCAAAATACTATGCATAATAGAATATTATGTTGTGTGTGAGATCCCAGATTTTATGAATAAATATTTAAATTTTTTCGAAATATTTTTTTTTAATATTATGGTATGGATATGATATATTGTTATAGTTGTGAGTAGTATTTGAAAATTTTGCAAAGTATGCAAGTTGTTTATAATATTCGATTGGTCGGGAAATATTCTTTTTGTCGGGGAATATTCATACGATGACACAATCATTGGTGGACCAACAATAGAAGAACTGTCGTAGTTAGAAAATGATAAAAATATTTTATGAAAATAACGGCGGAGGTTTTACCGTTAATACTGTTAAACTATCTGGTAGTAAAAATACAGTAATACGCGTGGTTGCATAGTAGCACACGGTATTGATTATTGATGCTTACGTGATAAGTCACTTAGTTATACTGCATTATTGCTACAGTAATTGTTGCATCATATCTCTCATATTATTGATTCGATTATTGTCACAGTATCATGTGCATAATATGCTATTTTATTAAATCAATAATTGAGACGACAAAATTATTCATATTATTAAATTGCAATATTTACAATGTCTAGAAGTTCTGTCAATGAGAGGTTTGGTCACCTAATTGCGCGCCAATAGGGAGAAATCCTTATTGGAAAGCCCCCTCTTTCCTGGGAACAATCTAGTTGTTAAATATTGTGAGTTATAATATTAATGATGGATAAGTTCGTGTTGATTAAAGATGAATTTGATAGTTTCATTGTGATGGGATTATTTATGTTAGTAGAAATCAACATCTATTCTGATAATAATTGATGTCTGGAGGTTATATTGATCAATCGGGTATTCGGGAAAAAATTTGTGTCGGAGTTACTATTTATGAGTTACTATTCACGGGTTACTATTCACCAAAATTATTATTCACTCTAGTATTGTTCACTCGAGTATTTGGGATACTTTTTGTATCAAAGTTACTATTTACGAGTTACTATTTATGAGTTACTATTCACGAGTTATTATTCATAAGTTACTATTTATGAGTTACTATTCACGAGTTACTATTCACGAGCTACTATTCACCCGGTTACTATTCACTCTAGTATTATGCATTCGGGTATTTGGGTACAATATTATTCTATGAGGAGATGTGCTAATTTTTTAGACCGTTGGTTGAATAAATTAATATAAACCGCTGGTGGAAAGTTATAATAGTGAATCAATATGGATCGCTGGTTTAAAAGTTAGAATAGTGAATCAGTATGGACCGTTGCTTTAAGTTTTAATAGTAAATTGATCTGGATCGTTCGCTTTAAAAGTAAATCGATCTGGACCGTTCATGAATTAGTTACTATTCAATCTATTCTTCTATAAATAGAAGCTCATTCCTTCATTATTTCTTACGAATTCACTGAAACTCTAGAGAGAGAAATTATAGAGAAAAAGAAGAGTATTCTGCTACTTCACTACTTCTATATCAATTTTTTTTTTACGGTAAGGGGTGTTATTCTTTCTTATTCATGAAGAGAACTTCTGTTATTCCATTCTTTATTATTCTGTTGGAATAATCTTTAAAAGTGGCATACCCTATACATAACCTGTATACGCGGCATACCCTATACTTAGTGAAATCCTTATGTTATTCCATTCTTATTTATCCTGTTAGAATAACCTGTATACGCGGCATACCCTATACTTGGTGAAATCCTTATGTTATTCCATTCTTTATTATTCTGTTGGAATAATCTGTATGCGCGGTTTACCCTATACTTGGTGGAATGACCTGTATATGCGGTTTACCCAATACTTGGTGATCTTCTTCTGTTATTCCATTCTTTATTATTATGTTGGAATAACTTGTTTATGCGAAGTACCGCATACTTGGTGAAATTCTTTTATTATTTCGTTCTTTATTACTCTGTCAGAATATCCTGTCGGTGTGAATTTCACCTGACCTGGTTCCATTATTTATTATTCCATATTTATTATTTTATCGGAATATCCTGTCTGTGCGTTTTACGCCGGACCTAGTTCCATTATTTATTATTTTGCATTTATTATTTTGTTGGAATATCCTGTCTGTGTGTTTTACACCGGACCTGGTTCCGTCTTTATTATTCTGTTGGAATATCCTGTCTGTGTGTTTTACACCGGACCTGGTTCCATCTTTATTATTCTGTTGGAATAACCTGTCTATGCGAAGTACCGCATGCATGGTGATTTCTTTTGTTATTCCATTCTTTATTATACTCAGTTGGTTAAAGTTTGGAACTTCTATACTCCATGAAATTAGTAGAATATCCTTGATATTTGCGCTTCATCTAGTATATTTTTATGAAAATATTCTTTTGAGCATTCTTGAATTTTACTCTACAAAGAAGTATTATGTTGACAATTTGGACGTTATTAGTTCCTGGATAAATTAATTCGTGAACTTGTTTTATTGAATTCTTATATCATTGTCATCATCCTCATATTTATATTTTTTTGAAAGTCATATGTGGCCTGTAGTGCATAGATGGACTTGGTATGATTATAACCAGGGATTATTCGGTATAATTATGACCGTAATGTTACAAATGATGTGATAGAAGTCCTCATTGGCCCGAAGTGCATTGATGGACAGTTGTTGGCATGATCATGACCATTGATGAATACACGAATATCCTTGGCCGGTAGTGCATGGATAATTTGTGGTCGTGACCCTAATGAATATCCTTGGCCGTAGTGCAGGGATGATGTAGATTATTTATTAAGCTGAGTCTCGGCGATAAAAGTGATGAAAACTTTTTAAATCATAAAAGATAGTAGATTTTATTCTCTACTTGACTCTTTTAATGGATTACTTATTCCGCTGCAGTTAAACTTATTGCCTATTGTATTTTATCAGTTTAACATTGTTGAAGTCTAATGATAATTTATCCTGCATTATCTTAGTCATAATATTTCTTACTGGGCTAGTTGAGCTCACCCTTTCTTTCACTGTTCTCTTCAGGAAATGAGAACGTAGCAGGGACTAGTTGGGGGATGGAGTGATGGTCCAGATAATAGTATTAATAGTCCTCATTATTTTGTTAAATAGTGTGACAATAAATGTAATGAGGACTGAATTTGAGTTTGTATAATGTCTATGGAGACTCCATTGAGAATGGATATTGTCTAGAAGGCAATATTCGTGTTTAAACTCTCAGTTTATGTTTTGTCATATTGTATATGACGGTTGTATAATTATGTTGTATTTAATTTATGTACCATGTATTTGGCGACTCAAGATGGGTGATGTATACCTGTTTTGGGGGCGTCACATTGTGTGTGTTTTATTTCTGTAATTACTTTCTAATTGTTGTATATTAGTGTTAAGGACCCTAATATAAATTATAAAATAAATAAATATATATATATATAAAGGGTTTTTTATTCTTGGGGTACTTTAGTACATTCATTCAGTTTTATTAAGTTTAGGTCCACTTATATACCCTTTTGCAGTCATATTCACAGTCACACACACAAAAATCTAGGGTTGTAAATGGTAATCGAAAAATTCGTAATCGCCCGCATCCGTATTCGAAAAAAATGAATATTATTCGTATTAAAAAAATAGATATATCCGTATTCGGTTTAAAGGTATTCGTAAATAAACGGATACGAATACAGATATAGGCGTATTCATATTTGTTTAACATCCGATCGTAAATATATCCGACGGATAGCAAATATCCGGAATTCGATATTTGGATTTAGTTTATTAATATATAGATACATAAGTTATTATTATATATAAGTTATTAATATACACACATACATATATAGATATATTAAAACTTGTATTATTTATAATCTATAATTAGATTCAAAAGTTTACATTGAATATTTAATTATTTTTTCTCAAAATTATATTGTCCATTTCTATTAATGAATGAATGTAAGATATTAATATATATATATATTAGCTTGTTAATTAACAAAACTATAGCTATTAGCTTGTTACAAGTTTTTACTTTCAAAATTTACTTGCGATGTTGGGAGGCGAGAGCAATGGACAATATAATTTTATTGTTAAAATTTTTTAGGTCCGGATTAATTTAGAATTAATCTATAAGGGATGGCTGAATAGATTAATTCATATTTATGAATTTTTGGGTGGAGAGAGTATTTATCACTTTCATTTGTCCAATTATTTAGAAACTAGAAGTCCAAATATTTAAAATAACCTCATTCTCAATTTTGGATCAAGTTGGATTAACTAGTTAGCACACATACATTATAACTCACCCTCAATAAATATAATGAAATAAAATAAATTTTTTATAACTATGTAATCTATGTATTGAGGATAAATAATAAATAAAAATCCCCATAAACGTACTATTAAAGTTTTAATAGAGTATTTGAGAAAAAATAATTAAATATTCAATGAAAACTTTTGAATCTAATTATAAATTATAAATATTCATACACACTATATTATTACTCCACACACATAAAATTGACATCTACTTATTAATGAACATCTAAACATTAAATAAGTAGAACACTCATTTTGAAATTTAGGATTTCACAAATGATGAAAACTTAATTGAATTGTAATTTAAAGTATTGATTATTGTATTTATTAAAAATAAATAAAGTAACATTCATTCATTAATGAACTGTACTTTAAAATTCATTTTTTTCTTATTCTAGTTATAGTTGTAATTATAACATTTATTTTAAAGTAAATTACATTATTAAATACTATATTAATCAAAATCATATAAATACACATAAATTTTAAGTTTAAGAATTTTATAAATTATTATAAAAAATAATTAAATGACATTGGAAAAATGGAAAAAATATTAAACAAAAAACATTCTTAAACCCAAAAGTTTAATATTATAAGACCCCAACTTTTTGAATAAAGATGAATTTTTTATAATTATCATTTTTGAATATTATGATATAATGTTATAATTGTGGATAATAATTATAAATTGTGCAAAGTACGCAAGTTGTTATATAATATTTGATTGGTCGGAGAATATTCGTTTTAAACAGGAAATATTCGTACGACGGCACAATCATTGGTGGACCTCATGACAGAATTATTGTCGGATTGAGAAAACGACAAAAATATTTTATTAAAAATAACGGCGGAAGTTTTACCGTTGATACTATTGAACTACTCGGTAGTAAAAGTACAGTAATACGTGTGGTTGCATAGTAGCACACGGTATTGATTATTGATGCTTATGTGAGAAGTCACTCAGTTTGATTCAATTATTGTCAATTAATAATATAAATTATTATTGCGATAATGAAGTTTTATTTTATTCGTATTATTAACGTAATAAAACAGAAACATCTTTTTATATAAAACAGAATACTTTATTAAAATTATTCTATAAATAGAATATATTATATTTTATTATGCATAGTGTTTTGCATAGTGTTTGCATAGTAACATTTTTTTTATATAAATAGAATATATTATATTTTATTTAAAAGATTTTTCTTTAAATATAGACCGTCAAATTAAAGTAAATCAATCTGGACTGTTCATGAGTTAGTTACTATGCATTCCATTTTTCTATAAATAGAAGCTCATTCCTTCATTATTTTCTTACGAATTCACTGAACTCCAGAGAGAGAAAATTTTAGAAAGAAAGAAAAAGAGAATTATGCTACCTTTCTTTTCCTATATTTAGTTTCTATTATGAAAATGAGAACGTAGCTGGGAATAGTCGGGGAACGGAGTGATGGTCCGAGATGGTGTCTTAGTAGTCCTCACTATTCTGTAAAATAGTGTGATAATAAATGTAACGAGGACTCTATTTGAGAATGGTAGAAGACAATATTTGTATTTAAACTCAGTATATATTTTGTCGTATTATACACGACTGCTGTATTATTAGTTTGTATTTGAATTTTATACCATGTATTGACGACTCAAGATGGGTGATGTATACCTAATTTTGGGGGCGTCATAGTTGGTATCAAAGCTTAGGGATATGATCCCTGGCTAAGGTGTGAGACAAGAAATAGGAGGGGAGAGACGGGGAATTCCTTTGCTAGTATGACCTACCTAAGTTTTTTTGATATTTAATTGGTCGGTCAGAGTATAAGGATAATATGTGATATGATAATTAACCCTTGTTTTGTGGCAATGTTTAAAAATGGCATCCGAGAATGTTGAGATTATCAATGGAGCACAGGAGACCGTTGAGTCTCCACAGATCAATAATCAGGATAATGTGCATCAGGAAGGAGGCATTCCTCAGGCAAACAACAACACTAACCAAATGATGAACGATGGAATGTTCAGAGGCTTTATGCTATTCATGCAATATCAGGCGAGAGCAGCTCCTGTCCAAAATACAGGTGGAAACACTGGTAACTATCGGACGGTCACCGCGAAGAAGTTTAAGGAACTGGGACCACCGGAGTTTTTTGGAGAGCCAAAACCACTAAAGGCGGAGACATGGATAAAGAAGATTAACAAGATATTTGATGTTTTGGGATGCTCCGAGGAGCAAAAGGTTCCCTTTGCCACCTTCATGTTGCGTGCAGAGGCAGATTACTGGTGGGAATCTGTAAAGCGTACTCAATCTGCCGCACTGAAGATGTCTTGGGAGAAGTTCCAAGAACTGTTCAACGACAAGTACTTTTCCGAAAGTATTCGTCACATGAAAGAGGTAGAGTTCATCAAGCTGGAACAAAACAACATGACCGTATCGCAGTACGAAGCCAAGTTTGCCGAGTTGTCCCGGTTTGCGTCCCATTTGATTGATAATGAGGAGAGAATGACGCGAATGTTTTTAAAAGGTTTAAAACCTGAGATACATCAACATCTTATCTCTCATAAAATGTGTTTGTATTCAGATGTTGTTAATATGGCTCAATTATTAGAGCGTGATAATGAATTAAACCAACCAAAGGAGAGCAGCATGACAAAATGATAATACAGTGATAACAGTCATCGAAGCGGTGACAATAAGCGTGGAGGGAATCAACATGCCAGAAATGGTAACCACTTTGGTGGTAATCATGGCCAAAACAATAAGAATGGACATTTCAAGAAGAGGAAGATTCAACAATGATGGAAAGACGTCAACATCAGCACCTGCCGTTAAGGAAGGAGAACGACCACCTATCATATGCTTCAAGTGTGGAGGAGAGGGACACATCAGTCCCAACTATGCGATACCATCCAAAGCATGTTACAACTGTGGAAGAGAAGGTCACCTGGCCCGATTTTGTCGTGCACCGAAGACAAGTCCAGCTGGGATGGAGGCACCAAAGGCCGTCCCAGAAAAGTCAAAGCCGGTAGTACAAGGGAGAGCGTTTGTTAGGACCTCCCAGAAAGCAAGGAACCCAAACGAAGTCATCACGGGTAAGTTTATCATAAACTCTGGCGAAATTTATACCTTATTTGATACCAGTTCTATCCATTCTTTTATTTCTCCTACTTGCGCTCAACGTTTAAATTTGACTTCGGAGAAATTGGACTTTGACTTGTTTGTTAAAACTCCATTGGGAGAAACATTCATTATATCCACGGTTTATAAGTCTTGTTTGGTTCAAATCGGTACCCTCACATTACCTGTCGATCTTATTTCATTGAAAATACTTGCATTTGACGTAATTCTAGGGATTGATTGGTTAACTACTCATCATGCAAAAATTGATTATTTTCGTAAGGTTGTTACCTTTCATATTTCTAACAAACCTATTGCACGAATTCAAGCAACCAAACCATTAAAATCAATCATTGTCATCTCAAGCCATAAAGCTATTCATTTTTTGAAAAATGGATGTCAAGATTTCTTAGCTCATATCATGGATCTAAACAAAAATACGTCAGTTTTGAATGATATTTCTATTGTTAATGAATTTTCTGACGTATTCCCTGAAGAATTTCTTGGCCTACCCCCAGAGCGTAAAATTGAATTTTGTATCGACCTTGAACCCGGTACAAAACCCATTTCCAAAGCTCCATATCGAATGGCTCCTATTGAACTTCAGGAGTTAAAGACCCAACTACAGGAATTGTTAGACATTGGCTTTATTTGTCCTAGTACTTCTCCTTTGGGTGCTCATGTTCTATTCATGAAGAAGTAAGATGAGAGTATGCGACTTTGTATTGATTATCGGGAGTTGAATCATGTCACCATCAAAAATAGGTAACCATTACCACGTATTGATGACCTGTTTGACCAATTGCAAGGAGCTAAATTCTTTTCAAAGATTGATCTTCGTTCCGGATATCACCAGTTGAAGATTAGAACTGATGACATACCAAAGACGTCTTTCAGAACTCAGTACGGGCATTATGAATTCCTATTCATGTCTTTTGGATTGACTAATGCTCTTGCTGCCTTCATGGATATGATGAACCGAGTATTCAAGGAATATTTGGATCACTTTGTGGTCGTCTTTATTGATGACATCCTTATTTATTCCAAAAGTCGTGAAGATCATGAGCAACACTTGAGGCTGATACTCCAAAAGCTTCGTGAATATAAGCTTTATGCCAAGTTGAAAAAATGAGAGTTCTGGCTTGAGGAAGTAGCATTTCTTGGGCACGTGCTATCAAGTCATGGAATATCTGTTAACCCAACAAAGATTGAAGCTATTCAAAGCTGGGAGCAACCTAAATCAGTGACCGAAGTACGTAGCTTTCTCGGTTTAGCTGGTTATTATCGGAGATTCGTAGAAGGATTTTCTCGAATCGCTACTCCACTAACTCAGCTGACTCGGAAAGATACAAAGTTCGGTTGGAGCGAGGAATGTGAGAAGAGTTTTCAAGAACTCAAGAGGAGACTCATTTCAGCACCTGTTCTGACAATACCATCTGGTTCGGAGGGATTTGTCATCTACAATGATGCTTCGGGAAAAGGGTTAGGATGTGTTCTCATGCAACATGGGAAAGTCATAGCCTATGCCTCACGACAACTCAAAGAATATGAGAGGAATTATTCTACTCGTGATCTAGAGTTGGCAGCTGTTGTTTTCGCACTAAGGATTTGGAGGCATTACTTGTATGGGGAGAAAGTGGAAATCTTTACGGATCATAAGAGCCTCAAATATTTCTTTACTCAAAAGGAACTCAACATTCGACAACGACGTTGGCTTGAACTGTTGAAAGATTATGATCATACAATCCAATACCATCCTGGAAAAGCAAACGTGGTAGCTGACGCATTGAGTAGAAGATCATATGTGGGTACGAGTGTGATATTATCAACGCAAAGGCCCATTTTGTATGACTTACAACGGATGGAGATAGAGATAAAGACTCTAGGGACCCACGTGATGATGGCGAATATACGAGTAGAACCGACTTTAATTGATAAAGTTAAAGCTGCTCAAACTACAGACCTGGAGCTGATGCGTATGAGGAAGAAAGTGCAAGAAGGTGCTATGCTGGAAGCAAGAATCGATGATGAAGGAATACTTCGAGTTAACTCCAGACTTTGTGTTCCTAACGACCCTGATTTAAAGTATAAAATCATGATGGTGGCGCACAACACACCGTTTGCAATCCATCCTGGGAGTACCAAAATGTATCGTGATCTTCGTCATACATTTTGGTGAAACAATATGAAGAGAGAGACAGCGCTGTTTATCTCAAGGTGTCTAACATGTCAATGAGTCAAGGCGGAGCATCAAGTACCAAAAGGTCCATTGCAACCACTTGAAATTCCAGAGTGAAAGTGAGAGCACATTACCATGGATTTTTTTACTGGTCTTCCCAAGGTTTCTCAAAGTCATTGATGCAATTTGGGTCATTGTTGATAGATTGACCAAGTCTGCTCACTTCTTACCAATACGAGAAACTTATACACTTGAACGTCTTGCTCGTATGTACATAAACGAGATTGTAAGACTGCATGGTATGCCAGTATCCATAGTTTCTGATCGAGACCCAAGATTCACTTCACGATTTTGGGTTAGTTTGCAAAAAGCTATGGGCACGGATTTACGATTTAGTTCGGCATATCATCCTTAGACGGACGGACAATCAGAGAGGACTATTAAACTCTGGAAGATTTATTAAGACTCTGTGTCCTTGATTTCAAGGGAAGTTAGGACAAGTTCTTACCGTTGGTGGAGTTTTCCTATAACAACAGTTATCAAGCAAGCATTGGCATGGCTCCATTCGAGGCGTTGTGGGTGAAGCAACGTTGTTGGGACGAGAGTTGGTACGTATAACTACGGAAAAGATTCAAATGATCCGACAACGTATAAAAACCTCACAAGATCGACAAAAGAGTTATGCTGATCTTCATCAAAAGGACATGGAATTCGATATAGGAGATCATGTGTTGTTACGTGTTACTCCATGGAAAGGAGTTACGAGTTTTGGAAAGAGAGGAAAGCTCAATCCTCGATTCATTGGCCCATTTTAATCCTCGATCGAGTAGGAATTGTGGCTTATAGACTCGCTTTACCGCCAAATATGTCTCGTGTTCATAACGTTTTTCACATATCCATGCTACGTAAATATGTGAAAGACCCGAACCACATTATTGAGTTATAACCAGACGAAATAGCGGAAGATTTAATGTATGAAGAAGTTCTTGTTCAAATCTTGGATAAAAAGGAACATATTCTACGCTCCAAGGTTATACCTCAAGTCAAAGTTTTGTGGAGAATCCACGATGTTGAGGAAATGACCTGGGAGTTGGAATCTGAAATGAAGTCAAGGTATCCTTACCTCTTCGATATACCAGGTACGTACCCTAATTTCGAAGGCAAAATTTCTTAAGAAGGGGAGGTTGTAAGACCCCAACTTTTTGAATAAAGATGAATTTTCTATAATTATCATTTTTGAATATTATGATATAATGTTATAGTTGTGGGTAATAATTATAAATTTTGCAAAGTACGAAAGTTGTTATATAATATTCGATTGGTCGGGGAAAATTCGTTTTAAACAGGAAATATTCGTACGACGGCACAATCATTGGTGGACCCCACGACAGAATTATTGTCGGATTGAGAAAACGACAAAAATATTTTATTGAAAATAACGACGGAAGTTTTACCATTGATACTGTTGAACTACTCGGTAGTAAAAGTACAGTAATATGTGTGGTTGCATAGTAGCACACGGTATTGATTATTGATGCTTATGTGAGAAGTCACTCAGTTTGATTCAATTATTGTCAATTAATAATATGAATTATTATTGCGATAATGAAGTTTTATTTTATTCCTATTATTAACTTAATAAAACAGAAACATCTTTTTATATAAAACAGAATACTTTATTAAAATTATTCTATAAATAGAATATATTATATTTTATTATGTATAGTGTTGCATAGTGTTGCATAGTGTTTGCATAGTAAAAATCTTTTTATATAAATAGAGTATATTATATTTTATTTAAAAAAAATTTCTTTAAATATGGACCTTCAGATTAAAGTAAATCAATCTGGACTGTTCATGAGTTAGTTACTATGCATTCCATTTTTCTATAAATAGAAGCTAATTCCTTCATTATTTTTTTACGAATTCACTGAACTCCAGAGAGAGAAAATGTTAGAGAGAAAGAAAAAGAGAAGTCTGCTACCTTTCTTTTCCTATATTCAGTTTTTTTTACGGAAATGAGAACGTAGCTGAGACTAGTCGGGGAACGGAGTGATGGTCCGAGATGGTGTCTTAGTAGTCCTCACTATTCTGTAAAATAGTGTGATAATAAATGTAACGAGGACTCTATTTGAAAATGGATATTGTCTAGAAGACAATATTTGTATTTAAACTCACAGTATATGTTTTGTCGTATTATACACGACTGCTGTATTATTAGTTTGTAATTAAATTTTGTACTATGTATTGACCACTCAAGATAAATGATGTATACCTAATTTTAGGGACGTAACAAATATAACCAACCCATGGAGGGTTGGACGATTCTTACAACAAGCTTAATGATATATTTTAAGTTACAAACCAAAAAAGGGCAAAGTATTCGCACAAATAACAACATACTTTAATAAACAAAGATGAGATAATTTTCCACAAATTTCAAAGTTACACTATTTTATGGAGAAGAATAAGATTATACCCGTACACTGCTCTCCTCTCTCGTTTCTCTTATAAGGGCAAAGCTCAGATCTGCTCTCCCTCTATGTACACTGCTCTCCCTCTCGTTTCTCTCTCGTACCCATACTAAATACACTGCTCTCCCTCTCTCCAAACCTTCTTCACACTCAGATCTGCTTCTTTTTTTTCCTTTACAGCTTTTCACAATCAGATCTGTTCCGTATAAAATGGGTATGAAATGTCGTGATTTTCTCCCCTAAAACATCAATATGCCAAATGTGTTAATTTTAATGTTCCGATTCTCATTCATTTGGGTGATTGTTTCGACAAATCAGTGAAATATTCGATCGTGATTTCCCTGTTTAAATCGCCATTACAATTGCCTCTGTTGTTTCAGGTATTATTTGTACTTTTAAATATATTAATTTAGGTAATTTAGTCCAATTGCCTTATCTGTCTTTTAAATATATTAATTTAGATTATTTTTTAATGCAATGTTTTTTTGTTTCTATCTTTGATAAAATGTTGAATGTTAATGTCAATCAACAGGTTGATTTGGTTTTTATTTTGAGTTGAGGAGGTATATTTTATTTAATAACTAAAAGATTCATTCAGCATACTATTTGTAGCGATTACATTTTTCCTGATAAATAAAAAAAATTCAATAAATAAATTATGAGTTTAAATTATTCTAATATAAGGAAATTGTAGTAAAAAATATTAGTTATAAATTTGGTATTATGGAATTATGTTACTCCCTCCATTCCTAAATAAGTGTCATTTAAGGTTTTTGCACATGGATTAAGAAAGTCATTTAATACTATCATATTTAAAATCTGTGTGAAATTCCATCACTAACCCTTTATGGGAAGTTGAAAACTATTAATACCAAGTGTAAGGGTCATATAGGAAAGAAAATAATTTATTGTCCTAGAAAGTTGTAAACGACAGATAAATTGGAACAAATTTTTTCTTCTAAAACGTCACTTATTTAGGAACGGAGGGAGTAATAAAGTTATGGGCTTTATTAAAGGAAATGCATCATTTTCAAGAAATGCAGAGAAAAAGGAGACAGAGATGGTAAATAAAAAAAAACAAGCCAAACAGGCCTTAATGCATAATTTGAAACTTTAGAGCATGAGCTGGATGTTTAGGCCATAATGTTCAGTGGCAAGCAGGAGGTGCCTTCAAACTAAGCCCTTAGGCTATTACAGAGCAAAGCTAGGGGGAAGGCTAGCAAAGGGAAGTCATCAGCTCTCCTTTCCTTTCCACCCATTTACGTTTCATTTCTTCCATCTCTCTCAATATCCCAAAACTAATTAGGCAATTAAAAAAAAACTCCTAAGAAGAAGAAGTGTTGAAGTTAGGAGCTGTGAACTGAATAAGAACTCATGAAACTAGAGGTATGAATTAAATAACCATACTCTTAATTCTTTCTCATATCTTTTCTGTTAAAATTGAAGTTAACCAGTTTGTTTTCATAAACTGGAGGAAAAGTTATGGGATTATGATTAGCTGTGATATATATGGAGTTTATGTTCAATTCATATTGCATCAACTTGAATCTAATGTGATAGTATAATGGTAGCACGAACTAACTAGTTATTAACTTGTTGATTAAATATGAACTTTGTTGTATATTTGACTGCTGTGAGCTGAGTTAGAACAAAGGAGTTTAGGTTGGGCTGAGGAGACATAAGAAGAATGAAATGGGTTGGTGACAAACAAATGGTTGTGAAACTGATAGCTTAAAACTGTGCCTACCAACTGTTTGATAAAAGTTCTAAAAGAACTGTTTTGACTGAAAACTAAATATTAGACCAAAGTAAAGCTTGAGCTTGGTTTATTAATCATATGTGATGTTAACTAGAGGATTTGATTGTGTCAAGTTAGAATGAAACTCAATTTCTAGTTAAAAATGAAAAGTTAGAATTAGTATGTTAAGTCCTTTAGGCCTCTGTTTCGAGCAGTGGTTAAGCCAAGGATACATGCTTAGTATTTCATTTGTCAGGCCACTTTATTAGCTTTAAAACTCTAGAGTTAAAGTATAAGTAACCTAGAGATCAATGGTTAAAATCTTGCAAAAGCGGGAGGCTAGGAACTGTCTGGGCTTGCCGGGCCTGCTGCCTAGTGCTGCAGAGCCATGCACACTACTAGAAAATCTAGATAAGGCGACGAGATTTAGCGACGGTCGGGGCAGAACGGTCGCAATATAATGTCTATAGCGACGGTCACGGTATGACCGTCGGTATAGGCCTTTGAAGGTAGTCTGTTCCGAGGGTCACAATTTGGCCGTCGGTATAGGACTTTTTTTTGGGATTTTAACGAGGGTCATAAGGGGCCTGTAGATAATAGCTTTCGTTTTGGGCGCGCACATTCCTCCTATATTTTCTCCCTAATCAATATCAGACAATTCTCGCCCAAATCAACATTAGCTTCTTAGTCAGTCGATCAACCGGTAAATTCTTAGTCGCCCAAATCTCTTCTGGTCTCACTCCATCTCTTGTCACTGCATCTCATGTCCACCGGAAAATTCTTCGTCTCACTCCATCTCTCCGCCCGGCTTGAAAGCATTCTTGCATATTGAAACTATTTGAGCAGGTAATTTAAGTCTTCAATTTATATTTAACCCTATGTTATGACTTCCTCTCTTCTCCATCTAACAAGCCCTAAATTTTGACTTGACTGTCACCGGAGTCTTAGATAAGTTTTCAAAAGGAAGATTTAGTGCGGATCCAGTTTAGCTGTGATGAGTATTTGAAAAATTCGGAACTTGATTAGACTAGCATTTTTTTGGGTAAGTGGAGTTTTTATATTGGTTTATACCTTGTGCACTTCTGATTGTCTTGCAACTGTAGTTTATCTTCTGATTCACAATTTATAGCTTGATTAATTCTTTAAAGCTGAATATATATTGGATTCTGGATTGGGATATTATTATTTTAGTCATGATATGGTTGTTACTGTTCTGGAAACTAGAGACCGAGTGGTTCAGAGGATCTTTGTAAAGTAGGGTGGCATGATTGTACATTAAGAGACTAATAGATATGATTAGGTAGATAATTGTCATTCTATCTTATGTTTTGCAAGCATTTAGAGAGGTTTGTGATATGGGATTTATGGGTTGTATGAGTTATACAAAACTTACTTTACCTAAAGATATTCCAGCTGGTACTTACAGTGATATTTGCTATTTGCTGGTACTTACAGTGATATTTGCTATCTCTTCTTAAGTTCACTAATAAATTAGTGAAGAAAAGAAGTATATAAGCTAGTCGAGTATTATATAGTTTTATAGACAATGAATAGATTCCTTGAGGAGGCAGGCTTCAGGTTTCAGAGAAATTGGCTTGTTGGCTTGTGAGCTTGCTGTTAGACCTTAATTAATCATCATTTTAAAAAAAAGTTTTGAACTGAAATAGGAATGAAATGCACAGTTTCATTCTCCATCTTTTTCTCTCTATGAGTCTTTGAAGTGCATTATGTGAATCCTTGTATGTATATTGCATTTGGTATTCTTGGGTTCACATAGCAAAGCCATGTTGGTTGACTTTTCTTATCATGTCATTCATTGGTGTTATCTTCAGGTCCCTTTGAAAACTTTCTTTTATATGTCTCCTTGCCTATCTCAACATTTAATCTTTGGATTAATAATTTTAAAGTCTTAAAGAAGTCTGAACTTCGGTGTTGCATTGTTCAATTGAAAAAAAATGAAGAATAAGAAGAAAGTTAGTTGTGGTACTATCTTTTATAACTGTGATTGTTCCTTAGCTTTATGTTGATCGATACTTTTCTTAAAGGAATAGGACTTTCTAGTATATTTTTAATTATGTGTTTATAATCTAGTTCATGCATCTAGTTTTATTTTAGTTTATATGAGAACCATATCGGAAATTCTTATAATAGGAGTGAATTATCATAATGAGAACCAAATCGGAAATTCTTATAATAGGAGTGAATTACTATGATGACTGACTATTTTTTGTTTGCATATTGTATTCTTAGACATTGTTTTCCACAATGATGATTTATGTGCGAGAGAGCAAATAATAATTTTGCTACTTATGTAAATGTTCTTTATTTGTATTGTGAAAGAATAGTCTTCCTTCTCTCTTGTTGTCTTCTTATCAATACAAAACTTCTTATTGTTTGTAATAAAAACAGTAGTCTTCCTTCGCTTTGTGTTTGTACTGTAAATACAAATTAGGAGTTAGATTTACTATATTTATGTAAATATTTTTGCATAGTAACAAAAATATTTATTCTGTTCATGTTGTTTGACTTTATATGTACTTGTACCAGCATGAATCCTTGATTGGAAAAGCAAATCTCTCAGTGTTTGTAGTGGAATTTGCAAGAGGAAAAATATCTAAATTATCTTCGACCTTTTTTGTTTTGTTTGAGTGATCTGGGAGTTTGGTTGGCGTTCAAGGTAATTAATTATGATAATTAATTATGTTAGATTTCTATACGTAATATCATTCATGTGGTTGTTCAATTTGAATTAGGGACACAATATCATGGATAAGGGGTGGATGGAATTACCAAGATATTCTAGAGAATATCTTGCAGGCCTTGAAAGATTTCTAAACTTTGGTTTCGAAAAAGTGGGCATGGTCACAGGAAGAATTCCTTGTCCATGTAAGAATTGTGTGAATGGAAGATACCATATTCGAACAACTATTCGTGAACATTTGATTTGTGATGGATTTATGTTTGGCTACACGAATTGGGTGCATCAAGGGGAAGATGAGATTGTCAGGGATGTGAGTGATGATGTTCACGATGAACCATCACAATCCGAAGATGATCATCGTATGCCTGAGATGATAAATGATATATTTAGGGATCACGGTGTGGAATCGTCGGCTGAAGCTTCAAAATACCAAAAGTTCATGTCAGAGGCCAATCAACCTTTATATCCTGGATGTGAAATTGAGACTGTCCTTTCATTCATTGTTGTATGGCTTTTCAATCATAAAAATGTTAGCAAATGGATTGATGTGTCCTTTGATGGTTTGCTCCGTAAGTTCAAGTCATCATTTCCAGCATTTGCAAACTTGCTGATAATTTTTATGAAATGAAAAAAATGGTTGGAAATTTAGGGTTTGGTTATGAGAAGATTGATGCATGCGAGAACGATTGTATGCTCTTTTGGAGGGAGAATGAAAAATTAGAGTCTTGTACAGTTTGCAAATCATTGAGATGGAAGCAGACTGAGTGGTTGTACCAGAGAAGGCACAAATAGATACAAATGCTAAGAGGAGCAAAGTAGTTGTGAAGCAATTATGTTATTTAGCGTTAATTCTGAGATTGCAGAGGCTATTTATGTCTGTAGAAACTGCAAAATACATGACGTGGCATCATGTAAAGCAACGGAATCCAGCTGACTCTGCAGCTTGGAAGCATTTGGATACAATGTACCCTACATTCTCTCAAGAACATCGAAATGCAAGACTCGGACTGTCCACTGATGGCATGAGTCCCTTTACCCATGGGTCACCGTATAGTATATGGCTAGTGACAGTTGTTGTTTATAACTTACCACCATGGATGTGTATGTAGTAGGAGTATTTTATCATGCCGTTGTTAATACCTGGTCCAAACTCTCCATGTAATGATATTGATGTGTATATGCAACCTTTAATTGAGGAGTTGAAGATACTATGGAGTAATGGGGTTGAAACGTATGATGCATCTACCGGTACAAAGTTCCAAATGCATGTTGCACTGTTGTGGACAATTAGTGATTTTCCAGCTCTTGCTATGTTGTCTGGTTGGAGCACTAAAGGTAAGTTGGCTTGTCCATCATGTCAAATGAACACTCGTTCTTGTAGATTGCAAAGTAAGGAATGTTATATCGGGTATCGTTGTTTTCTGGAGTCGGGTCATAGTTATAGGTTTGATACACGAAAATTTAACGGACAATGTGACCATAGTGAAGCTCCGGTGGTGCCATCATGATTTGAAGTAATGCCATTATGTCACTTTTGGAAAGACACCCACTAGCACGAAGACCATTCCCCATTACTCAACATAATTAGAGGAAGAACTCTATTTTCTTTGAATTGCCATATTGGCGGATACTTTTGTTGCGCCACAATCTAGATGGAATGCACATTGCCAAAAACATTTGTGATAGCTTGATTGGGACATTGTTGAGTGTGCAAGGAAAGTCGAAAGATAATTTAAAAGCACGATTGGACTTGATGAAAATGGGTATAAGAAGAGAGCTCCATCCAATAACTGTGCAAGCAAGCAATTCAAAGTACTTTTTTCTTGCTGTAAGCTACTCAATGTCTAAAAGAAAGACATGATTTCTTGCAAGTGTTGAAAAATGTTAAGGTACCTGATGGATATGCTTCAAATATTTCACGTTGCATCAATTTGAAGGGGGGCAAGATCTCAGGTCTTAAAAGTTACGACTGCCATATTTTAATGCAACAATTACTTCCAATAGCAATACGATGTACCAACTTGCCTAGACATGTCTGCTCAACAATAATTGAACTTTGTAACTACTTTAGAGAATTATGTTCCAACTATAACACATCGGAAGATTATGAACGGTTGAACAAGAAAATTCTGTTAATACTTTGCAAGCTTGAGATGGTGTTTCCTCCTGCTTTCTTTGATATAATGGCACATTTGTGTGTCCGCCTTGCTGAATAGGCGAAGATAGGTGGAAATGTGAAATATCGACAAATGTGGGCTTTTGAAAGATACATGGGCAAGTTAAAAGGGTATATTCGCAACAGAAGTCGTCCAGAAGGGTCAATTGTAGAAGGGTATATTGCTGAAGAATGTGTTACATTTTGCTCAAGATATTTGAGTCAAAACAATGCTGCATGGAAACGAGTTGGAAGAAATGAAGCTGGATACGAACAAGGTGAATCAAGTTTATCTGTATTCAGAAACATAGGTCGATTTCTTAATGTCCCAAAAGTTTGTACTCTATGTGGCGATGATGTCAAGAGTGCACACCTGTATGTGCTATTCAATTGTACAGAGGTTGAGTCATATCTAAGGTGAGTAAATAAAGAATGACATTTATTGTTCGAAATATTAATAACTTTTGTTAGCCAACTAGCTAACTATGACAAAAAAAAATTGTTTGTAGTATTTGGCAAGATTCATATATGTTACGACGTGGAATGCGTAAGCAAAAACCGACGCCAAGGGAAATTTACAATGCTAAGAAAAAAGAATTTCCTGAATGGTTTAAGAATTATGTAAGTTAAGTACTACATTATGTGAACATAATTTTATGCAAAATTTTGCAATGGTAATTAATAATAAATGGATGGAATTTGCTTTTATCACTACCATTTTGTAGATGGCAACTATGAATAATGATGTTTCAAAGTAAGTTCAAGCTCTTGCATTTGGCCCAAATTTGGTAGGCGGGAGAGGAGATGGTTATTTGGTAAATGGGTATCGATTCCATTCTACAAGTTGTGAGAGTAAGAGGAGAACGCAGAATAGTGGGGTATATGTGGTAGCAACTACTCGTGGATATTTCTCTGCTAGAGACCGAAATCCGAAGGAAGATGTAGTTGAATACTTTGGTATTTTGGAAGATGTTGAATTAGATTATTATGGATCTGGAAAAGTGTTCTATTCAAATGTAAGTGGTATGACAATTTAGCACGTGATAGAGGGGTCAAAATTGAGGATTATGGCTTCACGCTTGTAAATTATCAAAAGTTTGGTTCAACCGATGAGCCCTTTGTAATGCCTTCTCAGGTTCAACAAATATTTTATGTTGATGATCAAAGGGATAACAATTGGCGTGTGGTTATACGAATAAAGCCGAGAGATTTATGTGAACACAAATAACACAAATTGGACCATAACTTTGCTCTCATCGTTGGTCCACGCTTCCTCTTAAAAGATCAGCTCTCTTCCTATTGCTCACTGTGATTTTGCCTTCTACAACCCCAAGAATAAACCTAACCTTGTTATCAAGTTTCAACAACTCTACTTCAAGATTGTCCAGTAAAACTTGCTGCATCAAATAAATCAATATAACCAGAGTTAGTGCCTATCTCTTACAAAGAAGTAACATAGTAAGTTTAACTTGCTTAGTGATTATATAATTTGCTCAACTTGCCTGCCTTTTCTTATATAATTCTTTGTTAATGCTAACCTCTAAAAACTGATCTATCAATTATGACTTGATATTCTTTACTATAAATAGTAAAAGTATGGATGTTTAAAAATAATAATTATTGTTCTTTTAATATTATTGGCTTCAAGTATAAGCTGCAGGTTGAAAAAGAGTAAGTTTTTGGGATTTACTTGTACTATTACATCATTTCCTTTCTATTGAACTTGATGAATTGGAGAATATATCTAATAAGTCAGGTGGGAGTAATATTGGATACAAAACATGGTACCTAACTCAAGTGTTATTTACAAACTCTTTTACATATATAAATCATGTTATATTTCAGTTCATATATCTTGATTCTTTCTCTCTTTTAGGTTCTCGACCTAAGAGGAAGCGTGGACCAACGATGGGAGTAAAGTTATGGTCAAATATCGATGCACCCAAGAAAGTAATTTATGATGCAAATGGTCAACCTGTTGGGGGGAGACGCCAATAAGTTAACAACCTTTCTCGGGTGTCTTGCTCGCAATGGAGAATTTTTTTCCAATAAGTACTCCAACATGGTCCAATATGACAGAGGCTAAAATGACAAGGGCTTGGGATGAAATTCAGATTATTAATCATAGCATTTTATAGAATTTGACATTAAGCACTTTGAAGGTAATTTAATATGTGTAAATTTGTTTGTTATAGAAACGATTTACCACACATCACCCCAATGCTAAAATAAAACTGATGGCTATCATGAACAATAGGTGGAGAGATTGGAAGTCTAACTTAAAGAGTAATAATTTTGTACTTGGTAACCGTGCCAAATCTATAGCGAATACTATCAACAATGATCGAGTGAATCCTAATCAATGGGCTGCGTTGGTTGATTATTGGCTAACTGATGATGCACAGGTTGTGTTTATTCTAATTTTATGTATTATCAATTCTTAGTTATTGTTATATATATTAATATTATTAATTTATAAATACATGCAATGCAGGATATAGCAACCAAAAATTGTGAAAATCGGAAAAAATTGTTGGTAGGTCATACGTTGGGCACTAAATCAATTCCAAAAAAGAAGCATGAATTGGTAATATTTGATGTTATTTCAATATTTTTTGTGGTTAATCATGTATTAGACTTCTATGAATAGAGTATTTTTTGAATTATGTACTATTTTTTGTTTTATTTGTAGTACCAAATAAATAAAAAAGAGATTGATCGAGCGGATATATATACAGTCCCACACTCGAAGTGATAACTCAATTTTACTGGGAGCATCCTCGAATGTGGTATGTATTTATCAATTCTCAAACAATGGGGTCTTTAATTCTTTTAACTCTTTATTCTATATTGTCTTTAAGCTCTTTACCGAGGGTATGATTCTAGACGGTTATAGTCTTTATGCTTTCATTAAGAATATAATGTCTCTCAATGGATGTTCGCATACAAAAGAATTGATCAAAGAAAGACAAAGAAACTAAAACAGTTTCTTGTGGGCATGGAAAACTTAATTTGAGGATTCTAGTGGATTTTGATATTGGCTTAAAGTGACATCCTGTGATAAGTTAAAGCATTAAGGATTGTGTTAGCATAACATTAACTATTTCAAAAGTGAACTAAATCCTTCAACTACTAGGCCTCATTCACCATACCAAACAGAAAAGATTCAAGAGAACAAAAGAAAAAAAATGAATGAAGTGAAATCAAACATTAAGCTAAATGATAACATACTGGATGAGTTCAGCCTGTGACGGAACATCATCAATCTGGCGCTTCACCGATACAATTTCCCTTAGTTTAGAAGCAAGTTCCTACAGAAGAATTCCAAAACATTTTGAATTTACAATTCAAACAGTTATTGCATACATAGTTCACAAACCTTGATACGAAAGCTTTGCACTACTACTAAAATGCAGCAATAAAATAAAACCTAATTCATCCAGAAAGAACAAAACTACCTACAAAAATTTGGGTTGGGGGCAATACTCGGACCCCTGCCTAAACACTAATAATGTCAAACAACAGTTGACTAAGCCTGCCAGGCCTTTTTCCTTCCCAATCAAATAAAAGGCCAAAGGCCAAATTGCCTTTGGGCACCTTTTGGGATATTGAAATCATTCTCAATCATAAGTCAGACATCTCCTTCAAATGTATCCAAATAAAATCATTACTCCAATACCACGGCATACTGGTATTAAAAAGTTTGATGACAGCAGGTGGAAATAAGAAAGACAAGTCTATAATTAGTTGTTTTACAATGTCTCTGATCATATCAATCTCAACAAGTCTCTGTTCACCAGAAAAAATACTGAAGACAGACTCCTACCCTCTTTGCTGAGTACAGTCTCTCAATAGAATCAGACAAAGAATGATCAAGACTAGTTAAAAAGCTCTCCTCATCCTTGTCACTGTGCGTTATTTCCGGTTCATTAACCTCAACCTGCAAGACTGATACCAATTCATTAACCAACAAGTCCATCTTTTCATGTGCTGAAGGTTTAGTTGAATGTAGTTTAGGACAGAAGCAGATGAGAGACAACATTGTAATTGGCTAATCGTCACAAAGTTTGCTGCATATCCATGCACCTAACACTTGGATAGAAAAGCTTTAATATATATAAAATTTACACAACATTGGAAAGAGCACTGTGTGATTCATATATTCCTGGGGCACTAGAAAGAGCACAGTTGCTCCCGACATTACAAGATTAGAACTCTAGTGCCATTGCTACTCTTCTTTAAGTTATGTTGAGCTTGCCTTGTATATTTAAGTTATGTATATTTTTCCTTGTATATTTTCACAGGAAAAAATTATTGAGTTAAAGAAGACTCAGGAATCGACTGGTGAAAGTAGTAGTACATGACTAAATGATATACTTGCACAAGTGCTTGGACCGGAGCGACATGGTAGACTTCGACAAGGTGGAGTTGGTGCCACAACTACAAACACTTGGGGGCCTCGTGACACAAATAATTAGGTACAATGTGAGAATCAAGAATTGAAAGCTGAGTTGAAAAAGGTGCGGGAAAAAGGAGACGATACTGCAAGGAAAGTGGATGAACTATTATCAATCATGACAGAATTTATGAAGAAGTCATCAGTTCCAAATGCTCATTCCAACAATCAAGTGTTGCTCTCTCACTCCACTTATACTTAAAACTTTTGCTCTTTCACTCTGTTTGTATGGATTAACAAGTTCACTTGATAATTAATTTGTAGGATCGATCCACAAAAGGAGAAAATGGTGATATTAGTGGATCAAATAATCCTATAGAGGACCTGTGACATGTCTCGTGCTGCTAGAGATATGTTACACGTGCTACTGGAAATTTGTTAGATGTAACACTATTTTGGATGGAAATTTGTTAGATGTGATACTGAAAATATGTTAAATGTGCTACTGGTTATGTACTATTTTGATACATAGCAACAGTATTTTGGATGGTTATGTACTGTTTTGATACATAGTAACAGTATTTTGAATGGTTATGTATATTTAGATAATATTATACATTAATAGACTTTATTTGTTTTGTTCTTTTAGTTGTAAATATTATATTCAGATTGGATAATATTTTGTATATTTTTACCAAATTTGAACCGTTAAAGTTTATCATATGATTTATTATGAATTTTAGGAAGTTTTTGGTCTAGGTTTTTTGTAGCAAATATTTTTGGCAATGAATACTCATTTTCAAAAATAGACAACCTAATGATTTCAAATCCAATTTGTGTGATTCTTGTGGCTTAAGTGTGGTACTTGAAGTCTAGTTTGTATAAGTATTTATTAATTTGACTACTTAAGGGTGATAAGACCAAAATCGTGGACTAAAATATTAAGAATATTTGTCACGTGAGGTTTTAAGATATCTTTTATTGATTTTTCAGTTTTGGAGTATTAATAATGATAAAAGGTGAGTTACTTGAATGAGTTAAAAAGTGTTTTAGAATTATTAGTTTGGATTGTATATTTAATTTGAACAGGCGGTGACTAAGATTTCGTATTTGATGTCGTTGAATTTCGTACTCTGTTACTTTGATTATTTTGTATTATGTATATATCTTGATATCTCGTTATTTTGTAACATTTTTCTTATGTATTGTGTGGAGAGAATCTTTAGAGTTACTGGATGAAGTGATCGTTGATTGACAAAAACGCCCCTACTTGAACAAGGTGTAGATTTTTCTATTTTGCATTTTGGATTCTTTCAACTGACCCCAAGCTTACTTGGCGTTATGTACTTGTGGTCTAAACCAAAGCTTGTTCTTCATTTTGAGATCGGCTAAATATACAAAGTAAACTTTAGTTCGGTCCCAAAGTAATTGAGTTTACAATTTACTACATAAACTGCCTAATTGCATTCGATGTCCACCCCAAATTCAATTTTCGACGAAAATTGGCCTGAATACTTGATTTTTCGGCAAGCCATATTGTTTTGTAGATACGATTTGACTTCATTAAAACAATAATTAATTACAGAGAAAAAGAAAAAAAAAGAGACAACTTAACAAATATAAACCATTATTAAAACTTTAAAAAATTAATAGCAAAATTTAAATGTTAAAATTTTACAAATTAAATAAAATACAAGTTAAATGAAATAGGAGTATTTATCTAAAGTTCTAAATTATACTCTTTTTTCCTCCAACACCGTTCGCTCCCGCCTCCACTGCCTTCGGCTTCTCGCCTCTCGCCTCCCAACCCCCGTCCCACTCTCAAATCTTTTCCAGTTAGAATGATATTTACATTTTTTGAAATGAAATTGTAGATTTTGTTTTCATAGATATATGTTTTTAGATATTTGTTTTCAGATCTATGTTTTAAATGTAAATTTTTTAATTATTTTGTTGTGATTGTGCAATTGAGATAAAGTTAGGGTTAAGGAAAGAACCGAGTGTTTGATGATGGTTATGGAGGAGTTGAAAATGGTGGTAGGCCTTGTGACCATTGCTAAAGGTTTTATCGACAACCACTGACCCTCGCGTTTGGTCGTGTCGCCAAAGCCTTTAATTACGGTCTTATCAGTCTATACCGACAGTCACGACGCTATTGCACATGTCAAAATTAAAGTGTGTTTTTGCTTTATACCTACGGACGTTTGAAGCTATTGTTATGGTAACGACTGTAACTATAGTGTCCTATAGTGACGGTCATGACCGTACGTATAGGTGTTTGATGTTTTATGATTCTATAGCTACAGTCAACGACGCTAGCTGTGACGCCCCCCAAAATAGGTATACAACACCCTTTCTGAGTCGCCAAATACATGGTACAGAAAGAAAACTACAACTTCATTATTACAATTGTTGTGCAAAATACGACAACACATACTGTGAGTTTAAATACAAATAGTCTTCTAGACAATATCCACACTCAAATAAGTCCTCATTACAATTATTCATACACTATTTTACAAAAATAGTGAGGACTGCTAAAATAACTTTCTAGAACCATAACTCTCTACCCCAACTGGTTCCTGCTATGTTCTCGCTTCCTGAGAAGAAAAATGGAATAACAAGAAAAAGGGTGAGCTCAATTAGCCCGGTAAAGAATATTATGACTAAGATAAAGAACAACAATTTATCGTTATCCTTCAACAAATCAGATAAAATATAATGGACAACCAGTTTTAGATCAATATTCGCAGCGGAAACAACAATTCATTAGAAGAGTTAAGTAGAGAATGAATTCTACTATCTTCTAAGATTTAAAAGTTCATCATCAATATTTTATCCCTGTAACATCAATCAATATACATCTTACATCAAATTTCATCTTTGCACTACGGGCCAAATATATTCATTTGTATCACCAGTTGATCATGTTCATCTCAACACTTGTTCATCTTTGCACTACGGGCCAAAGATATTCATCAGGTAATCATTCATCTTTGTACTACAGGCTAAAGATATTCATCAAGTATCACCATTAAAGATTGAGGATGATGAAAAATATTTTAAAGAAAACGAACCTAGTGAGACAGAAGGACAAATATTAAGGATTCGTATTTTGGTTTATCCAATTTCGATAATACTCCATAATAACAAATTGTGAAGTAGAATTCAAAAATAAAAATCAAAACATAGGATACAATCAAAGATAGTAATCATAATAGACATCTTGGACAAAAAGGAAAATTTTTATTTTTTGGTGAATAGTGTCGTATTCATGAATAGTGCCGTATACGTGAATAATAACCACGACACAAAAAATTCCAAATTTGATAAAAGTTCAGATCAATAATTCGGCATAATGATATTGAAAGAAATAATATCATTTATGAAGAAAATAACATCTCTTACCTAAAAGAAACAGTACTTCAGAATGGAATATCGGATATGATGCTGAATGAAACTTGTACTGAATAGCAACTCTCAAAGTATCTAAATACTCACAAAATACGCTCGGTAATATAGAGAGAGAAAGCTTATATTTCTGGTGTGATTTTCAATTCTAACATAAGCACCTATTTATAGGAAAATGATAGCACGCTGAAGCAGACTTGACCTGCTACATGATGACTTTACTTGCTACTATTTCCACTAACCACATTTGAAATAAATTTTGAGCACATTTCTTACCAACCAAACGTGGGGTCCACCAATTCTAGAATTTTCCAAAATGTTTTATCATTTAAACAATAATTAGAAACTTTAATAATTCATAATAAATAACCTTTTTATCATAAAAATACGAATTATATGTCCATTCCATAGGAAATAAAATTCTTTACAACTTTGCAAAAGAAAGTTTTTCCAAATTACAAACAGAAAATATCCGAAATCCACAAACGGATGATTTTTAATACCTCAATTCCGACAAAATACTGATAAAATACCTCAACATTAATTTCTTCATTTATAACCAAATAAAATAAATAAATTCATCATTTATATCCACATCAAATAAATATTTCCTTATCATATAAATCAATAATTAATTATTCACAAATAATATTACAGAATCACAATTATGACAACCAGGTCGTTCCTAGGAAGAGGTGGCTTTCCGATAAGAATTCTCCTTACTGGCGCACAATTAGATTATCTAACCTCTCCTTGACAGAACTTTCTAGACATTGCCAATAATGCTATCTAATAATATTTTTCAAATAATATGAATTATTGATCTGATAATGGGAAATATTGTGCAGTGACAATTATTGAAACAACAATAATATAACTATCAACGCAGCAATTATTGAATCAATAAAATAAAATATTGAACAGTAACTACTGTAATAATTATTGAGTAGTGCCTTCTTATGTACGAATCAATAAGTCAACAATACTGTGCAATACCGTGTGCTACTGTGCAACCGTGCGTATTACTGTATTTTAACCATCAGGTATTCCAACAATGTTAACGATAACAATTACGCCGTTATTTATAACAACTCAAATTTCTCGTTTCTTTATCTGACAGTTATTTTGTTATGGGGCTCATGAATGGTTGCGCCGTCGTATGAATTTTTCCCGACAACAAGAATATTCCACGACCAAACGAATATTCCCCGACAAAAATAAATATTTTATAACCACTTTCTTATTTTGCAAAATTTGCATATTTCACCCATAATCAAAGTATTATATCAAATTAACTCCTTATTATTTCAAGATAATAATAGAGGAAATTCAATTTATTTATAATAAGTTGGGGTCTTACAACCTCCCCTCCTTATGAAATTTCGTTCTCAAAATTGACGTACGTACCTGGTGTTTCGAAAAGGTGAGGGTACCTCGCTTTCATTTCCGATTCCAACTCTCATGTCATTTCTTTAATAGCATGGTTCCTCCACAAAATCTTAACTTGTGGTATAAACTTGGTGCGTAGAACATGCTCTTTCCTACCAAGATCTTAACAGGTACCTCTTCATACGTTAAATCTTCGACTATCTCGTCTGGTTCTAACGCAATAATGTGGTTCAGGTCTTTCACATATTTACGAAGCATAGATATGTGAAAAACATTATGAACACGAGACATGCTTAGAGGTAATGCGAGTCTATAGACCACATTTCTTATTCGGACAAGAATCTCAAATGGACCAACAAATCTTGGATTGAGCTTTTCTCTCTTCCCAAATCTTGTAACACCCTTCCATGTAGCAATACGTAACAATACATGATCCCCAATATTAAATTCCACATCCTTTCGATGAATATCCGCATAACTCTTTTGTCGATCTTGTGAGGTTTGATTACGTTGTCGAATCATTTAGATCTTTTTTGTAGTAATGCGTACGAATTCCGGTCCCAACAAAGTTGTTTTCCCCCATCTCGTCCCAATATATTGAAGAGCGACACTTTCATCCATACAAGGCTTCAACTGGAGCCATACCTATACTTGCCTGATAATTGTTGTTGTAGGAGAATTCCACCAATGATAAATACTTATCCCAACTTCCTTTGAAATCTAGAACACAGAGTCTTAATAGATCTTCAAGAGTTTGAATAGTCCTTTCCGATTGCCCGTCCATTTGAGGATGGTATGCCGAACTGAATCGTAAATCCGTGTCCATAGCTTTCTGCAAGCTAACCCAAAATCGTGAAGTAAATCTTGGGTCACGATCCGAAACTATGGATATTGGCATGCCATGCAATCTCATAATCTGATTCACGTACATACGAGCAAGACGTTCAAGGGAATAAGTCTCACGTATAGGCAAGAAATGAGCAGACTTGGTTAATCTATCAACAATAACCCAAATCACATCTATACCTTGAGAAACTTTGGGAAGACCCGTAACGAAATCCATAGTATTGTGTTCCCACTTACATTCCAGAATCTCAAGTGGTTACAATGGACCTTTTGGCACTTGATGCTCTGCCTTTACACGTTGACAAGTTAAACATCTCGAGATAAACTTTGCGATCTCTCTCATCATATTGCTCCACCAAAATGTATGTCGAATATCATGATACATTTTTGTACTCCCAGGATAGATTGCAAACGGTGTGTTGTGTGCCTCCATCATGATTCTATGCTTCAAGTCAGAGTCGTTAGGAACACAAAGTATAGAGTTGACTCTAAGTATTCCTTCTTCATCGATTCTTGCTTTTGGAATAGCACCTTCTTTCAATTTCTTCTTCATACGCATCAGCCCCAGGTCCGTAGCTTGAGCAGCTTTCACTTTATCGATTAAAGTCGGTTCTACTCGTATATTCGTCATTATCACGTGGGTACTTGGAGCCTTTAACTCTATCTCCATCCTTTGTAAGTCGTATAAAATGGGTCTTTGTGTTAACAACATCGCACTCGTACCCGCATACGATCTTCTACTCAATGCATCAGCTACAACATTTGCTTTTTCAGGATGATATTGAATGTTATGGTCGTAATCTTTCAAAAGCTCGAGCCAACGTCGTTGCCGCATGTTGAGTTCTTTTTTGGGTGAAGAAATATTTGAGGCTTTTATGATCCGTATAAATCTCTCACTTTCCCCCATACATGTAGTGTCTCCAGATTTTCAAACGCAAAAAACGACTGCTGCCAACCTCCAAATCAGAGTATGATAATTCCTCGCATATTCTTTGAGTTGTTCGCGAGGCATAGGCTATGACTTTCCCATGTTGCATGAGAGCACATCCTAACCCCTTTGCCTGACAGCATCGCTGTAGATAACAAATCCGTCCGAACCAGACTGGTATGTTAGAACAGGTGCCGAAATGAGTCTCCTCTTAAGCTCTTGGAAACTTTTCTCGCATTCATCTTTCCATACGAATTTGTATCTTTTCGAGTCAGCTGAGTTAATGGAGTAACAATTTGAGGAAAATCCTTCCACGAATCTCCGATAATAACCAGCTAAGCCCAAAAAGATACGCAACTTCGGTCACCGACTTCGGTTGCTCCCAGGTTTGTATTGCTTCAATCTTCGCGGCGTGTCAACAGATACTCCATATTTTGACATCACGTGCCCAAGGAATGCTACTTCCTTAAGCCACAACTCACATTTCTTCAGCTTGGAATAGCTTGTTGTCACGAAGTCTTTGAAGTATCAGCTTTACATTGGTTGCTCATGACTTCACGGCTTTTGGAATAGATGAGGATGTCATCAATAAAGACAACAACGAACTGATCCAAATATTCCTTGAATACACGGTCATCATATCCATGAAGCAGCAGGAGCATTAGTCAATCCAAAAGTACATGACTAAGAATTCATAATGCCCGAACCGAGTTCTGAAGGAAGTCTTTGGAATATCCTCAGTTTTAATCTTCAGTGCTGATACTCCAAAACGAAGGTCGATCTTTTGAAAAGAAATTGTGCTCCTTGCAACTGGTCAAATAGGTCATCAATGCGAGGTAACGGATACCTATTCTGATAGTGACATGTTCAATCTTGGTAGTCAATACAAAGTCGCATACTCTGTCTTTCTTTTTTACGAATATAAAACAGGAGTACCCCAAGGAGATGTACTAGGACGAATGAAACCGAGTCTAACAATTCCTATAGTTGACCTTTTAACTCATGAAGTTCAATAGGATCCATTCGGTATGGGGTTTTAGAAATGGGCTTGCACCCAGTTGAAGACAATAAATATTCAACTTCACGTTCTGGGGGTAGACCAGGAAGTTCTGAGGAAATAACGTCAGAAATTCACTAACAACAGAAATATTATTTAAATCTGACATATTTTGTTCAGTCAATCATGGGCTAAGAAAGCTTGACATCCATTTTTCAATAAATGAATAACTTTATGGCTTGATATGACATGTGACTGATTTTAGTGGTTTAGTTGCTTGAATTCGTATAACAGGTTGGTTAGGAATATGAAAACTCACAACCTTACGAAAGCAATCAATTTTGGCATGATGAGTGGTAAACCAATCAATCCCTAAAATCACATCAAAAGCAAGTATCTTTAAAGAGATAAGATCAATAGGTAATGTGATGGGGCCAACTTGGATTAAGCAAGATTTATAAACAATGGATGTAATGAATGTAAGACACCAACTTATTATAAATAAAATTGAATTTCCTCTATTTATTATTTTGAAATAGTAAGGGTTGATTTGATTAATGTGGTTAGTTATGGGTAAAATGCGCAAATATCTTAAATAAGCAAGTGGTTATAAAATATTCATTATTGTCGGGAAATATTTATTTGGTCGTGGAATATTCTTATTGTCGGGGAATATTCGTACGACGGCGCAGCCTTATGTGGGCCTCATAATGGAAAGCGATTGGATGAAGAAAACGACAAGTATAAGTTGTTTAGAAATAACGGCGTAGTTATTACCGTTAATACTGTTGGAATACCCGGTGGTTAAAACACAGTAATACGTTGTACAGTAGCACACGGTATTGCACCAATTATTGATTCTTACGTAAGAAGGCATTACTCAATAATTTGTTACAGTAATTACTGTTCAAATTTTATTTTATTGATTCAATAATTGCTACGTTGATATTTTATATTATTGTTGTTTCAATAATTGTCAATACACAGTATTTTCCATTATCAGATCAATAATTCATATTATTTGAATTATTATTAGATAGCATTATTGGCAATGTCTAGAAAGTTCTTTCTAAGAGAGGTTTGGTCACCTAATTGCGCACCAGTAAGGAGAAATCCTTATTGGAAAGCCCCCTCTTTCCTGGGAACGGCCTGTTGTCAGTATTGTGATTCTGTAATATTATTTATGAATATAATTATTGATTTTATATGATAAGAAAAATATTCATTTTATGTGGATATAAATGGAGAAAATTATTAATGTGACAATTGTTGAAAATTGATATTTTATCTTTTCTGATAAAATAATTCATTTAAATATATTATTATTTTTTGATAATATAATAATGGTGATATTTTTACAATGAATGTGTGATATATGAATAAATGAGGAGGAAGATTATTTTTGTTACAAAAAATTTTAAAACATGTTTTGTGTGTTGATGGACCCCATTTTGACTGAAATTTGATTATAGCATGCAAAATCGTCCGTATGTGGATTTCGGTCAATTTTGTTTGGAATTTGGAAAACCTTTCTTCTGCAAAGTTGTAGAGAATTAAATTTTTATGGAATGGACATAAGATTTGAATTTTCTGATTAAAGGGCTATTTATTATGAATTATTGAAGTTCCGAAGTTCCGAAATAATTGATTTTTAAAGTTTTAATTATTTTAAGAAAAATATTTTATTATGTTGGTGGGCCCCACTAGTATTGAAAGCATGCTGAATTCAATTTCTTTGGTGTGCGTAGGTTTTTTAATAAATATTAATATTATACTAAATTTTCTACTTTGGTATTTAAGCATTTTCTTATAAATAGGGTGCTTAGGTTAGAATTGAAAATCACACCAAAAACTGAAATCTTCTCCCTCTAATATCGAGCGTATTCTTGTTAGCATTTGATACTTTGAGTGTTGTTATACGGTGCAAGTTCCTTCAGCACTATATACAGTTTCAGTCAGAAGTACTATCTTTTGGAGGTAAGGGATGTTATTTTTTTATAAATGATATTATTTCTTTCAATATCATTAGGCCGAAATATTGGTAAGATTTTCTTGTGAAATTCTTGTCTTTAGTGTCGGGGTTACTATTCACGTATATGGACATTATTCACGTATACAACACTATTCACGAATAAAATTCACAGAAAAATTAAATTTTAGTTTTTTGTCCAAGATATCTATTATGGATACTAGATTTGATTGTATCCATATTTTGATCATTCTTGAGTTTTACTCCACTATGGTTATTTATGAAGTATTTTTGAACCTAGATTGTTTAAAGTACTGATCCTTAATATTTTTTATTTTGTTTTACTGGATTCATTTTAAAAAAAATATTTTTCATCATCCTCAGTCCTTAATGATGATATAACTGAATATCTTTGGCCTGTAGTGCAAAGTTGAATGATTTTTTGATGAATATCTTTGGCCCATAGTGCAAAGATGAATAGGTGTTAAGATGAACATGACCAACTGATGAATATTTTTGGCCGTAGTGTAAAGATGAATATTTGATTCAAGAGATATATTGATGAGTAACAAGGATAAAATATTGATGATAAAC